>CAJNOQ010000483.1:0-49346 GCA_905250885.1 Didymodactylos carnosus | reverse complement strand
TTCTAAAATGTACTGACCTTATACTATAAATGTTCCTATATTTCATTCGTACAAACAAACACCGGTAGGAGAGACTCAGTCAATAACCAGGACTTTTCGTGCGCTTAAAATACAATTTTTTCTGTTATTTTTCACAAACTATAGGGAAGTTTTGATACTGAACTTTTTTATGGTATTAGTTTTCTGAAAAAAAATTTAGGCTAAATCACATTCCCTATAGAAAACTCGCTATAAATACGAAACTTAGGTCTGAGTTATTGACTGAGTCTCTCCTATCTGTGGTTGTTTGTACGAATCAAATATAGGAACATTTATAGTACAAGGTCAGTACATTTTAGAAAGAAATTTTCAAGAAATTCTGACTGCCAGTTTTCGAGGGAGCCGACTCCCAAACTGAGACCATTTGGAAACCGAGCCTTCTTCTGGAGTTTAAAATTCAAAAACCAAAAACAATAAACGACTAACTCTTTTGCCTTGGAAAGAGCAAGTTTACGCTACATTTTGACTATAGAATAATTGGCATTTAAATAATTTTTGATCGACTTGTAGCAGTCATAAAAGTGCCGCTTTTTGTCGTTTCGATATATCATCGACCTGGGTGTATGGAGCCCTTATAAGTTGTAACCTTGAAAATTTCACAATAAGTACAACTTTTAATGGCTAATTCGAAAAAGTTTTAAAACATATAGTAAAGCGAAAAATGGAGCTTTCCTGGGCTCCCTAATGTAAAAAGGACAATCTTTGCGAGCCATGGTTCTCAAAAACCGTATTCTTTTTTTTCGAGGAAAACATGAAAATATAGGTAACTCGGTATGCTCTACAAAATGGGCATAGTCAAACGTTGCCGACTTGAAGGCGTAAACAAAGCGGGAGGACCTGAATGGAAATACGGTACTGAACATGTTCATTAATAACACAAAGTTCGATTGAGCAACAGAAAACGCGATTTTCATCTAATTACATCTATCACTTTTCATTAGTAACGTATATTTTGAAAAACTTTCTCTCTCTCTTATTCCCGGTAGGCCCTCTCTAAACTGTATAGCTTCAATTATATACACATAATACAGAGGTACATTGTCCATCAGAAAAATACAATGACAAAAAGATTCACACGAAAAGAGAAGAAGAACGTCTGTTCTCCATCTTTCTTTGCAAAATCCATCTATAAATATATACATTTATGTTCAACAAAAGTAACTTGAGACAAGTCTCGACATCAACCTTAAAAACGTCGAAGATTGATGTGACAACGCTCACACAAATATAATAAATGATACTCAACATCTAAGTAAGTGAATAAAATCTATCTATATAATAATCATAGTTAAAATCAAGTACAATCAAGGAAAAAAATTGAACGAATGGTGTACATCATAATTAGGAGAACGAAAAACAATTTCTTTGTATACATTCGTGCTTCGATTCTATTTCATACTGTTAGAAAGCAGATGGTAAAAATAAACCAGGTGTTTAAGATATTATCTTCTCATATTCACAGTGTCAAGGGAGGAGTAATTAACAATGGAAAATACAGAACTATAAGAGGAAGAGTATTAAACTAAGTGACAATTTAAAAGTTTTATGTTTTTTTTTCGTTATATGGATTAACTCAGTTCATCTAATGATTGAAAATTTTCTTAATAAACTTTCAAATTATTTATTGGCTCTTGCTGTCTCAATTTGTTCTGCATTGATATTTTGCCTCTTTTACTTCTGTTGTAGTATAACGCGATTTCGTTTTTCAACGCAAATCAGATAAATATGTTTTCAATACCTCAAAACATGCAAAATCATTACTAGATAGTGTTAATAAAGACAGAAAGACACAACTGTAAGCGTATAAGATAATAGAAACAAGAATACACGTTTGTTTTTATTTTGGCAAGAGATAAGTATGAACATTGATGGTGAGAAGAATGGGACACACAAAAAAGAAAAATACGACTAAATTGTAAATTATTCTATTTTGTACTTATGCTCAAAAATATGTACAATAGATGAACATACAAACACTCTCATGATCATAAAAAAAAAATATGAACGAAGAAGAAAAGAAAGAAAATCTCATTATACACACTTATTCTCACCAATATAATTAACTGGGCGATAAAAAAAAGCCTATTTTTATGTGTATATTTCTTTGTTGTGTCTTTGGGAGAGAAAGTGCGCACGAGAGAGTGTGAGATTTAGAGAGAGAGAGAGAGAGAGAGAGAGAGAGAGAGAGAGAGAGAGAGAGAGAGAGAAAGAACCGTACACCGTCACAATACGGTTCAAGAATAAAGAAGGAAATTAGGTCGCAACACCATATATATATTGATAAAAAAAATTGCATTTATATTTTTCTTATCTCGTTGTATATCAAAAACGGAAGTATAATAATATAGATATATATACCACATTTATCCTCTCTCGATCTATTTATGAAATTTATTGATCAAAGTCAATGTAAGTTGAAAATATTAATTTCACCATTTTTAGACAATAATTTCTTCAGCTACAAACAAATCTCATTTTGAGGTGTTATATTCATCACACAAGTGTATTATATAACATAAGAAAAATTAATGTTTGATGTTGAATCATGAAACCATAAACGTTTTAGACTTCATCATATTTGTTACAGATCTAAACGAAAAAAAGAAAGAAAAAGGTGTAAAATTGCATATAGTTTATTGTTCAGTTTGTGAAGAATAAAAATTTTTAAACTGAACAATTAATACAGTGAGAGTGAACAAAAGTCAGTAGAAAGAGAAAGAGAGAGAGTCTGAACACTAAAGAAAATAAGAAGAGAGAATTCCATAAATTAATTAATTTCACATTTCGTTCGACATTTATGACCAATTATAAATGGTTAATCCAAATTTGTGAGTAAACTTTTGTTTCTATACAATAGTACAGATCTTATGATCTCATCATTCAAGATAAAAGTTTTAATCAATTTTTGTTTTTAGAGACTCCATGAATGATCAATGATGTTGATTAATTTTTTCGTATATTTAATATTTCAACAAATTAATATTGTTCAATTACTTCATTTTCAAAATTCGTCAACATTTGTTATTTATCCTTCTTTACAATTATGTGATAATGGCTCATTTTCATTTGAATTTCGAACAACAAATAGAGATGGTCTATTATTTTATACCGATAATAGTAACGTGAATGGTGATTACATTTCAGTTGAAATTACTAATGGAAAATTGTTAATTGAACAACAATTAATGAATTATCATCCATCTCAGATTTATATTGGAACAAATTTAAATAATGATAAATGGTATAAAATTGTTTATAAACGAAAAAACATTGAAATTGAAATTTTATTATATTCGGTTGCATTGAGAAATATGGAAAGTCAAACATTAATGATTAATGAAAATTTATTATTTGGAAATGAAACAATAAATTCAGATGTTTATCTTGGTGGTTATCCTGAATTACTTCGATCATTTAATCATAAATCAATTATTCCATTTAATGGTTACATTCGTAATTTAAGATATGGTATTTGTGGATGTTCAGAAAGTGTTCAACGTCCTTTATATTCAACAACAACAGATTCAGAATATTGTGAAATATATTCAAATGTTTGTGGTAAACATTGTGAATGCTTAAGTGTAGATGAAGAACCACGTTATCAATGTGATTGTAGTAACAAAACATGCGGATCAAGTAAGCATACTTAACATTTGTTAAATTAGCGGAAGAAGCGTGAAAATAACTGTTATAAGTTCATAAGTTTCTATTGAATTTTGAATTGAAGAAATTTGTGCATTATCTACAAGTGTTCAATTTTAATACTCTAGATTTTTTCAAAGCTTTTACGAATATTTTAAGGTTATCTAATACTTTTTTTTATCTATATCGTAAACTTGAAATGAAAAATTTCTAAATCGATCAAAACATGATATATGATGAACACCGTACTGCTGTTATAATCATGTTGTAATAATAATCCATAATGGTGATGATAATGATGATGATGATGATGTTGTTGATGCCTGACATATTCACAACATCATTGCAACCTGGTCAAATAATCTATTTTCTCAGTCTCCTCTTTATCATGTATATGCATAAACATCCATTTGTGTAATTATCTAGACTATCTACATTCATTGCATACAAAAAAACAAATTGCTTTTTACATACACACACACACACATGACATATACATTGTTCCTTTTTCACTACTGGATAAATAAAACGCATAAAATAATTTCATTATGGATAAGATGTTACGAATGTTCTACTTCCTTTAGGGTTCCGCATGAACTCGAAACAAAAAGATGAGAATATGTCTATTCGATTAAAACGTAATATATTCATGATGTGATTGACCGATACATGTGTATATCGATCTACTAACAGAAAAATACTCGACAGCATCTAAAGGTCTTTTATCATTATTGTTTTACTGGAAAAACGTTCTCTTTATTTGCTGTGCCATATCATTCCACTAAATGACGCAATTGTCCCGTGTTTTTATGACTCTAAGCGGTTTTGAACAATTTGTTCAAACGTAATCACAAAAAAGAAAACGTTGATTCCGGCGTATTTGCTTAGGCTGAAAGGGATAAAAAAATTTTCATACAAAATCAATGACTCAAAAGTAAAAATACTTACACGCTCGTTTTGATCTGTCAGCTATATTTACGATCAATGAATACCGACATAGACCATAGATTGTTTTAGTGCAGGACAAGATTGCTTTTATTTTCTACTTTCTGATTAATTCCAATTCTTTTAATAATACTCCATTTTTGCAGTGACCTTATTTATAAAAATAATGTCGAATTTATCCCTTGTATAAGAAGCAAAGTTTTAAGAAGAATGTCACTTTAAAATATTAAAATCTACAATGGTGATGACCATTTTGAAGGCTTCAATGAGTAAAGCATTTAACGAATTAGAGAAATAACACTAAAAAAAAGTTTACTGACATAAAATATTTCATGGTTAAGAGTAATTTTTGAATCTATTTCGTATTGATAAACATCTGATTAAGCTATAAAAGTGATAACTACAGTGATAAGAGATGCACATTCTTTCCTTTCATATATACACGCTTAGACATTAAGATTCTATAAAACTTTTTCTTTTTCTTTTGATGTCATTCGATCTATGTAATTAAAATAGCAAAGTGTTCATCAGTCAATCGATTGAGTTTATTCATTTTGACACCTTTCTATCCTGTGAAGTATGACTAAGTTAAATATCACCAGTTGGACTTAATCATAGGGTTTTATTCTCACAACTATTAAGTTTCTGAATGTAACACGTCAAAAACGAGATGACCTATTGACTCATCAATTGTTGTTCATAAAAAACATTCATTGTATCAACAACACTATGCTTTATTCTTAAATCAACATTATGTTTCTTTTCTTCTTCTTTATTATCTCTATACTAAACTGTTTTCACTTTTTTTCTTCTCTAAAAATGTGTGTGTGTGTGTAAAGACACAAACAAAGAACGGTGTTGGGCTAATACATTGCAGAGTTAAGTAAACATTTATTGTTGTAAAGATTATGTCTATACAAGAGTGTATAAACGACGAGAAAGTGCTTGCCCTCACTTAGACAGTTTCGTCATGGCCAAAAGAAACAGAATATGTATAGAGAGATCATTATATTCGTTCAATGTTTAGATGTATGTACAAAGTCCCAGGTCAATCAGGGAAGAGAATTTCGATCTATTGATTTAAACAACATCAAGAGTAAAAGAAAACTTAGTGTAGTGCTTGTTAGTATATACAGTAATAGCCCTATTCAGCGATAACCTTAATAAATAAACTTAATGGACTAGACCTGCTGATAAGATATTGCTATAATAATCTATGTATAAGTGTCATGCAGCGTATTTCAATACAATCAATTACACAAAGGAAGTCAAAAATACTTGATGGGAGGAGAAGTTCAGCGGGATCACTTTGTCCTAGTCGACACCTAGGTATGTACCAGTTTTTAACTGGTGTTGGGGCATTCAGGAGAATTGCTATACATCAGTTATCACGATTCGCTCAGAGTCGTCAAACATCTCATTTTGTAGAAAAATGTATACTCTATAAAATGCATTTGTTAAAAGGTTTTCAAAATGATTTCTAAGAAAACTTAGAGCATTCTAAAATGCACAAAATCACGAAGGTTTTCACCAGTTTTTTTTCCGTGATTTAATGTATTTTTGAATGCTCTAAGTTTTCTTAGAAATCATTTTGAAAACCTTTTAACAAATGCATTTTGTAGAGCATACATTTTTTTACAAAATGAGATGTTTGACGACTCTGAGCGAATCGTGATAACTGATGTATAGCAATTCTCCTGAATGCCCTAACACCAGTTAAAAACTGGTGCATACCTAGTCGACACTGCCCAAGAACATCGTCAAAAACTCTATCCGGATCCACTGTGACTTAATTTCTCAGTTTTGCCTTGTGAATAAAGTAAGAACAGATTTTCGAACCTTCGTACGGTTTCTTTCCTGCATATTCAAAAATAGAAGCTGCATTATGCAACCTGTATTACAGGTTGTCCTTTTAAATGCATCGAACTATAGATCAATGTGTATGGTAACCTATTAGTGATCACTCACTAAGAGGAGAAAAGTTTTTTCGATGTTTCTGGATAATGAATCATGTTATGTCTACAGCTGTATACCCAGGTATAAAAATGTACGATATAAAACCATAAAAACCAATCACGTATCAAACGTTTTCGTACCGTACCGGGTTTGGATGGTATGGTCATAGTACGAATAAATGGTGTACGTGCCTGGTACTTATCAAAAAAAAGTACGAAGCCAAAAACTTTGGTACCAACCCATAAAAATGTCCACCTGGGTAATAGATAGGAGAGAGAAGAAAATGGAAATCATTCAAAGACTTCGTTTGATTGAGACAACAAACGTGAGTCTGATGCGAATAATAAAAATTTTAGATATTCAGAAGTTTCATAATTAAAACAAAGAAATTGGTTTATGTCAGACAATGACATAAAAGTTAATCGGTAATAAAAAGATGGATTATAGGCAGAGTTATGTTACCTTTTTTGCTTTTCAACTCTTTATATTTTTTTTAAAACAGTTTGATTTTCTTATGCTAAATTCATAAACGAGAATTATTGATAACCCATTCGTATATAATTAAGTCCAGCATCACTCATCAATGGCACTGGTGTACTAATGCCTTGACTGGTGTGTGTGTGTGTGTGCGAGAAGGAGCTAATTCTTTAGTATTTGAAAAATTTTGTTTCGAATTTGAAGTTTGTTGTAAATAGATCATTTCGTTCTAAACAAATTGGTTTGGGTTTTCAAAAAATTCTTCTGTGTTTTTACACCTTCAACTTCCAAAATCTTGAATCGCCTTGCAACAGGTCGTTCACGCTAATGCAAATTCGGTTGAAGTATTTGTAAGGTATTTGTCTTCAGTTCTATCAGTGTAAGTAAGCTGCATTTCAACTTTTTCGCTCTTGCATTATCTTTGTGAAACGTCGCCCATAATTATATTTTACATGAGTAGAGCAAAAGTTTAGAGAGAAACATCACCTGGAAATTTTATACGCTTCCTCTAGTTCCGAACAAGTCCTGATTTCTGATAAGAAGTTCTAAGGTTGTTTTTTACTTACTTTAGCAATAATTAAGGTTCAAGACTTTACGTAAATCACAAATACAATGACATTCAGTAGTTTAATTGAAAAATAATAGCTCACTCGTTCCAAGTACGTCTTTTAATGCTACATTCAGAAAATACATTAGCGACAGTTCGGAAAGAGCGCCACTTTTCGAAAGTTTTTAAAATCGATGAAAAGCGCTTAAATTTTGATATACAATATGATTATGCAGATACAGTATCTTGATGTTCTCAAGTAGTATGGATCGGTTCTGAGTTATGAATTTTTAAGTTTTCGTGAAAATAGGCAAAACTGGGTTATTATACCTAATATAGGTTATTACTGGGTTTTTCAATTTTCTTCGGAAGACATACATTTTCACAAGGTTCACTGTGATCGTTAACTTCATTATTCATCTTCTGAATTAAAACACCTAATGGGACACCAATCCAGGAGCTTCCAGGAAATCCGATGTCACACCTCAAGCGCGAAAAATGAAGAGGTCGCTCAGTTCCCGTTTTAAAGAGGATCACCGCTTTAGACTATCTGTTCATGAAAGAAAACGAAAATATCTGTATAGTAACTTTCGGAATGACAACCTAGTTTTCTAAAAGCATCAAAAACCAACTTCGCGAAGGATTTTGAAAATTTTCTTTCCATAGAACCATGTGTCTCGGTCTCGGCTATCGAATAGTGGAGACAGGAGCGTCTATCCTGTGGAACGTTTGAGACACAATGCTTCAAACAAAGTAAGGTGGTACGCTTTTTTGTTGTACTAATTCATTCTTTAGGTGGTACACTGAGAGATCGAACCTCCGACGTGGTACAAAATGCCTCAAATATTCAGTTGGGGATAGACACCGCTGAGTAGAGGTCAAATATTTCTATCAGTTATTCAAAAAGTGGTCATATCCACGGACTTTTTAGACAGACAGTAATAAGTTGGAGAAAACGCTCTCAGTTGTAAGACTATTCTAATTTAGTTGTATGAACGAGCTAGTTTCGCTTTCTTTTCGCGACTTTTGCCTCTTCTTTTATCAGTAAGTTATGGCACATGTGCGTTTATGTACGTGTATTTTCAACTCAATGAATGTACACATGAGTATTCTTAGTATTCGTGCCAAATACCAGTAATCGCTATTGAAAGTTATTTTTTACGTATAATCAATCAATAGTTAATATAGAGAATATTGACCTCTATACAGTAACTGCGAGTTGTAATAAAATTAAGTATGGTATTAACATCAATATCTTCATAAGACGGCACGTATAATCGATCAGGCTTATTAGGTGACGTATAAACAAGATATTTATTGTACTAGCGCTGTAAGCCATCGATGGAAATAATACCAGGACGAGATGTTAAGCAGTTATATTGAATAACATTCTTAATTTTTGTATCAATACAAAAGTCTAGATGTACAACAGAAACGGCTTGTCTAATTTGGCCTTGAGACATACTATTATGTGACATTTCACGAACAATATCATGCACAGGTGATTGCAGATGAATAATATGTAATTGATTTATCAGCTTGAAAATTCACAGCAGGATAAAAAGACATTTTGTTTTGTTTCATATATGCATCAACCGAGGCTTCTTAATTGAGATCACTTTTTATAATTAAACAAATAAAAATGATCTCAGTTTGGAAATGGCATATTCTATTAATTTTGAAAAATGATCTTAGTTTGGTAAACGAGCTTGTAGCTTCTATTTTAATAAAATATAGATTCCTAAACTAGTTGTTAATGCATTTAATAGTACCTGATACGACACCTCTCTCGTATTAGGTAATGCAGCATAAACAACTGACTTCATGCTGGATTCATCCCATGTATAAATACCGTAGCTTTGATAAAATAGTTTTGGTGACATACTAAATATACCATCTGCATTCCCGTTTAGATTAGCACTGAGAATTTGTAATGATGTTGGTAATAAAAAACTCAAAACTGGATAAGGGACTGGATTGTTACAAAATAAAACACATTTAAAGCGAATATATGATACATGAGTCTATATTTATTAAAATAGAAGCTACAAGCTCGTTTACCACTGAGATCACTTTTCAAAATTGACAGAATATGGCATTTCCAAACTGAGATCATTTTTATTTGTTTAATTATAAAAAGTGATCTCAATTAAGAATGATCCGCATCAACATTACTTTTATTCGGAGAGGAAAAAATTGCTTTCCCTGAATGGTGAGACATTTTTAACATAAGATTGAACTACCGCACAGAATAAGAAATGACATGAATAACAACAGCACTAAGAATATTGGATTACTTAAAAATCATGTACATTTAAAATATTGTTTGATTTTCAGGTAAAACTATTCAATTTAAAGTTGATTTTTCATCAGCAGAATTTGTGTCGAAAAATGCAGCATCTTCATTTTATTACACAACAGAATCAGGTTTTCCAAATTCCTTACATGTGGCTAAACAAGGTAAGAGTTTTATCAAATCTAAGTATCATTCTGTCGTACACAACATTGTACTGTCTTTGTTTAATGATGTAGGAATTATTTCAAATGAAGATGGTATTCATATTGAATCGGAAAATGGATTAATTACATTTTCACCAGTGTATTCTCAACAATTGTTAAACTGTACATGGGATCTGAATCAATGTCCAAAAGGTAAAAAGCAAACAAAAACTTTTACTTGTACCTTTCAAACTGTTTCAAATCTATTTGAATACTATACCTGATTTCTGCGCTTGAACTATAAATATTTGGAAATATCAGCATTATTATAATGGAGCATACTCTCAGTTATACATTTTTTATTACTGTAGGGATAAGATATGCGCCAGTTACAGTTAGGCAGCAGTCAAGTGTAATTACAAGACCGTAAAACTGCTATAGCTAAAAAAAAGTGTGTTTATACATTATTTTAACCATAAAATTTACATTCTTTATGTTTATCTGAAGTTAAAAGTATGCTGCGTTGATTTAAGTATATTTTTGCATTGCCAAATAGAATAAGATTTTGATAATGATTTAAATTAAATAAAGCTTAAACCAAGATTTTGTTAAATAGGAAGTCAATACTATATATATTTGAAGAAACAACGAAAATTCAAAGACGTAGTACATTAAACGTGACTTATCTACGAGCTCGAAAAGACAAGAAACTTTGGTTAGTCTAAATTTTTTCTGACAGTTATGAGCAGTTCCAGTTATCCAATGTAGCAGTTTTACACTTATAATTGCATAGCAAATATGCTTAATACAAAAGATCCGAAGTCTTTTTTATCACATCGAGGAGGATATTTCCTGTTTAATCCTATCAAAACGTGTTATAAAATAAAGAAATAAATAATAAAAACACTTGAGTTCATTTTTGTTTTAGAAATATTTCTTACATGGGTTCTTTCGATTGACAATGATGTTATTATTGATTTATATCCATCAACAAAAACAATATTTGCTCAAAAATTTAGCAATGACTTATCGATAATTGTCACATTGATAAATAATACAATTCTAAGATTTGATATTTGGATTAGTGCTAATAAAGTATTACGAGTCGAATTAAAATCATTTACATTTAATGAAAAATTATTAATTAAACTCGTTTATAGACTAAACGAATCATTATCGTTATTTTTATTTGGACGATTAATTGAGTATACGAATACAGTTATTAATGAAGAACATAGACAAATTTGGACTGGATTTTTATCATTTAATTTTGGACGATATAGTTCATTACCAAGTGCAAAATTTCGTGTATGGTCATTAACATGGCTTTATGATCAGACAAAATATAATTTTGAACTAGGTAAGTGAATGTATACAATATTTTAGTTAACAATTCAAGAGATGTTCTATAAAATAAATAAACAAAGAAACAAACATAAATAAATAAATAAATAAATAAATAAAACATTTTATTATTAACTAAAATAAACATATTTTAGCATGTTGTTTATCAATGGTTACACGTCGCAAACGTTCTTCATTCGAACAACTAATACCAACAGGGAATCGCTCTCTTTTTCCCATGTGTGGGTGTAAGTTCAAAAAAAAATTGTAGATTATAGAAAAACTAACTAACGGTAGAAATTGATTAAAGAAACAACTTTTCTTATATCACTAAATGTTTCTTTATTAAATAGTCTGTAAGCACACAAAAAAGGTGAAGAAAAACTTCTTATTCTTGATATATATAATATTATTTTTAAAACAATATAAAAATTTTCACAAACTATTTTATGAGATACTTTTTTTTTTCTTTTTGACTTTACTTTTTCTATTTAGTTTAATTGAATATACTGAGGTTAAAAGAGTTCATGCTATGCTCAGCATGTTGCTTCTTTGATGTTCAAAAAAAAACTAAATATCGTATTGTTCTATATGTCTCAAATGTTGTTCATTATATTAGGACATACCTTGGAAGTTGTTTTAAATAGTGTACATATTATCTCTATTGTTCAGTGACCTAAAAAGAAGAAGAAGACCTGTTATATAATTATCTGTCTATAACATGACGACAAAAGCGATGAGACTTGAACAAATTATACACATATATTTGTTAATCTTGCTGTCGACACATCAATCTTATTGAACAAAAAGAAAACAGAAAGACAATATATTCCTCATGAAAAGGTGTATGTATTGTATTAGTCGTGTTATTACGACATACTTCAAAAGATATATTTATTCATCTTTATTGTTTTTACAAAAAGAAACGAAAGATAGCATTATTTTGATATTATTTTATTGTTGAAGTATATGCCTATGTTATCATCAAAACATGGGACTGTTATTAGTTTTCCTTCATGTCCTAATGATCTCTGTTCAGG
The DNA here is from genome assembly GCA_905250885.1 of Didymodactylos carnosus. Classification (NCBI taxonomy): domain Eukaryota; kingdom Metazoa; phylum Rotifera; class Eurotatoria; order Philodinida; family Philodinidae; genus Didymodactylos; species Didymodactylos carnosus. Next base: position 36,917 of record CAJNOQ010000483.1, on the reverse strand, counting down.
TATGTTCTGAACAGGTTCTACTATTGTAATTAATAGAATGCTTGCTACAAACAAGTAAAAATTTTTTATAAAAAATTATAAACTATAGTATAGTGTTCAGATATAAGTTACACATCATTATAGTTATAACGTTGATGTGTTTCAATCAGGACAATACACATGAAAATTTTATCGCAGTGAACATAAAGATCTTCTATGTTTGTTGAACATTTATATAGTGTGTGTATCATAACTTCACCATAACTATTCATGTCTAGATGGACAAACAAAATGAGAATGAAAGAATAGACCTTTAGTTCGTTAAAATTATTGATCAAGTGTAGAACAGTTATCCCATTTATTTATTTTATGTCCGAAAAAAAGTCATAATGAGAAAGAAACAAAAAAAAAGACCAATAAAAAATTAATAGGAGAATTCTTGTATGTATTTGTATTGTACAAAATCGGAGAAAGAATATAAAAGTTTAACTTAGAGATTTTTAGTTGACTTATATACATTTCTAGTTTTACACAGATAAATGATAATATAATGACAAAAGAATAATAATTATTTTCCGGGATACCAAAGGAAATGGTTGCATCATCTTCACTCTAAAAGATCCCTCCGGAATAATGTATTGTTAACAAATGATTAAGATTTGTTACAAATTTACAAAAAAACATGTACTTGACTCATTATCTTTTCTGTATCAGAATAATAGAAGAATAATTTGTTTAAAAAGAATATAAATTAAATAGGTTCTTTTAACATTTTCCAGAGAGATTTATGTAGAGAAATATTTCATTAGTCATTTTAAAAATAACGGCATGTTATTACATAACAAAAATTTCTCTGTTTATCTTCATTTTTTTTCTTTTTTGTAATTATTTTGCATGGTATATAGACGAAATAGTAGAATTTTAGTTAAAGAAAAATTATTTTTAGGTAAAAATTCTTCATCTGATTTATTAAATATGTTAAACAATAATGTGGATATAAAAATAATTGTTGCCGGTTTATTTGATATAAATATTATAATACCTGATATAAAACTCTATGGTTCAGCATCAATCAAGCAAGATGAAGAAACATCTGCTTCACAATTTTTACATTTGGATGGTTTAAATGCATCAGCTGAATTTTTAATTGATAATCGTCTACAAACAACTGTAAAATTGAATCATACAATTGTTTTTAATATTGTATTTCGTCTTGGTTCTAAATCAAATCATTTGATTAATAGTTATTTTTTATTACATGGTAATGGTCTTGAACTATATTATGAATTATTAACATTGACTTTGACAATACGATTTGTTGTGGCCAGTGATAATCAGACTTACGAATGTGTACTATCAAATATTACCACCACTCATCAATGGTATACATTATTAATTGAATTTAATAATCAACGTGGTCTAATTGTTTATCTAAATGATATTTTAATTGAACAAAATAATCCAAGTGTTAATATACAATCGATCTATGAAATAATCAATAATAACGAGAAAGAGAGTTCAAATATTATTATAGCCAAGTCTAAATATGATAATATGTATGAAAATAATGCAAAAATTGATATCAAAAGTTTAGTTATTCTAGATATTAATGGTCAAGTAGATTTGTCAGCAATTAAATTGAATTTATCGAAATTAGTTCGATCTTTTATGAGTAAGTTTAATAAGAAACTATTACTATTATTATTATTATTATTATTATTATTATTATTGCATGTTATTCGCGTAGTACTAACCGATCGCTGTATCTAACTTTTAATTAATTAGTAATGAATTTAGAACTAGAAGTTAGTTCTTGTTTTGTTACTGATGCTTGCGTTTTTAGTTATGTAACGTACAAATAAATAGTATCTGTTATAGACAACAAAAAAAACAAAAACGAAAAATGTTTTTGTACGAGACTTAAGATTAACATTTATATACTGACACATACAACGTAAAGATAAAATTGCAACCTGACGCCTGTGTCCGTAATCAAAGTATATAGTGATAAATACTGATCTCTCTCTCTCTCTCTCTCTATGTATTCGGGAGTATTCACTATAAAAAAAAGACCTTTTTAATGTATGAATACAACATCTGATACACAACACGACATATATAACAGAACAATGTTTTGAAATGGTCAAGATAATAAATCTTTTTATAGTCATTTTCTTTGTGTTTTCTGCAGTCTCTAATTATAAACTACAAACATAAGCTATGTAGTAAAAAGCTTACTGAATCGGATGAAAAAAAAAAGAATAGAGATATTATTTCTTGTTGAACAAGCATTGACAGAACAAGGAGAAGAAGAAAAAATTTTATTCAGATATATTTAATTATTATTTCTCAGACTTACATATAGCATTTGTGCAGATTGCTAATCATATATCAATGTATATTCGTTCCATTTATACCTATCTAAGTTTAAAAATGTTCTAAGTTTATGTTTGAGTGAAATATTGACTTTTAAAAATTGATTTCCTATTCGAGAAATAATAGTACAAAATGTTTCTGGTATAATACCTTGTTATATGACAGTTTAAACAAAATATTTAATCCGATAATTCATTGAAAGACATTACGTATTATCACTTACATTTTTACTCCTGAAAGAAATTGTGATAATATATATCTATACATATATATTTCGTTTAAAAACACTTTTGTTCAATAATTGTTTTCTTTCAAAAGTTTTTGTTTGCAAAAAAACATCTACACACACAAATACACATAATAGCCTCCTATTGAATTGGAGGAAAAAAATTTAATACCTATTTCACTCTGCTCTATACCCTCATCATACAACTCAAATTTAAAACTAAAAAAAAAAACGAGAAATCGTTCAAAAATTTCTTTATCTTTCTTTCATATGGTTGTCAAAGTGGTTGTTGAAGATCGTTGTTGAATATGAGGATATATATGTATATAAATAATTTAAAAAGGAGCACAACATAAACTTGTGTATATCGTCTATACGGTCGGATAATTTGTGTTGATTAAGATTGAATCGAGAGAAAGAGAGAGAGAGAGAGACAGAGAGTACACAAAATCTAATTATATTCAAAAATAATATAGGTATATCCGACGACAATAATTGTACTTGTTCAAAAGGAGAGACGACTGAATGAAAATGACCAGTGTCCTTATTCTTTCTCTCTTCCTTCTGAGAGAAAACAAATTTGTGTTATTTGAGCAAAAGAAAAGAAAATTCAACCTAAATCTCCTTTTGATACTATAATATGTTTCATACATTTTTGTCTTAAAGAACGGATTCATCTTCTATATATGAGAGAAAAGAGAGAGAGAGAGAGAAAGAGTAGACTTACCATTACCATGAAAAGATGTTAAATCTGTAGTGGCACACAGAACAAAAAATGTGTCATTCAAAATATAGCAGAAATATATGGTTGTATTAGTAATACAAGTAGCCCTAACTAGACATCTATAGAATGAACAAAAAAAAAACTTATTTTTTTTATCCATCATTGGTCATATAAATGATGGTGGCTGAAAACCAACAAACCGTTAGGTTTTTCTCTCATGTGTAAAAATTTTTTTTATAGAGGCAATGAGAGAGATAGAAAATGTATGTATTTATGTGTTCTTATTCACTTTTTTGTTGTACGATTTTCTTACGGTGATGATGATGATGATGAGGAAAAAAAAAGAAAAAAAAATACTTTATGGATATAGATAGATAGATAGATATACCTCTGTCAGTGACTAATGTTTTAAGTTTAAATGGAATATATTGTACATTTAAAAAGAAAAGAACATAAGAAACAAATCATCATCATCACATAATACAGAGTGAAAATTATCAATAATTCGAAAATTAATAAATGATAAAAATAGTTTTGTTGTTCATCTACAGATATGTTGATATTTTAAAAGTTGATTAATATGTCTAAAATGATAAAAATTCTACTATATGTAATTAGTTGTTGGTTATTATTATTAAAATCTACTGTTTCATTAACAAATTTAACTGGTAAGAGATATCTTGTAGTTTTATAACTAGTCACTCTTTATACTAACATTTATTATCAATAGAGTTATAGTAGTCTATCTTCTTTGAACAAGAGTTTCTTCTTTTCGTTCTTTTTTTTTACACATCATTTTTTTTATTATTTTTAGGTTCTGCTGGTGATTTATCTAAAAGTATACCAAAAACCGTTAGTGAATATCCTACACCCAAACATTTGCGGATTAAATATTTAACAGATGAAGAAGAGTATGCACCATCTGAAACTCTATCGTTTGCTGTTCGAACAAATCAGCAAGGGAAAATGACTGTCTTATCTGGTTATTCATTTGAAAATAATGTCAACTATTATTGTGAACTAGACGTATGTAATTAGACTAAGTATCTCGTGACATCTTCAAATGCAATTAATCATAAAAAAAAAATTTTCTTATTTCTTTTTTTCTTTTTTTTGTTGTTGTTACGATTAGAATGGACAGCCAAAAGTATTATTCACACGCGAAAATTGGCCAGATATTATATTAACGAGTAGTCCTACTTTAAAACTACTTAATGATGATAAGTGGCATCGAATCGGTATTGAGAGAGTCGATAAAAAAGTAATAGAGCGCTCTATAACTATAGAAAAAAAAAGGAAGAGAGACTAGTATGTCAATTTTTTAGTTTCGATTTGAAATTGATAATGTTATGCAATCAGAAGTTCAATTACCAGATGCATGGCAAATCAAATCAAATATATTTATTGGTGCTGAATTGATACCCTCTCCTAATGAAGATTTTGAAGGAAAAATTGGAGATGTAAGTATTACTATATTTGTATATATATATATCAGAAAATATTATCAATAAATTTTGTCTGTCTTTTTTAAATTTAGATGGTTGTGGCCAATATGGGACGTTCATTAAGTTTTCAAGAAGAAGCTGCTGATCTTGATGATGATTCTTCAACTCAACCATTATCAATTTCAACCACCACTATAAAAGATGATAAAATATTTGTTCTTGTTGATATGGATCCAGAAATGACTATCTCATTTTCTCCCAGTGATGATGATGCAATTTTTATACCAGGAATACAAACGAATTTTAATTCATTTTCATTAACATTTCAAACATATATTAATTCAACAATTTTAGCTAGTTTAATAAATGATATTTATTTTATCGGCTTAGAAATTGATATCGATGGAATTTTAAATTTAATTGTACGTGATCATATTAATTCGAGTAGTCGTTTACGAATGACAAGAGTAAATGATGGCAGAGAATATACGATCGAGTTAAGAAATAATCATCGAAAACAATCGAATATTATTGAAGCTTGGCTTAATGAACGTTCACCACAAAAGAGTATAATTGAAGTGAATAATCCATTCTATGTAAAAGATATTATTTTAGGTAGTCGATTAGGTAATTTTCCGTTTACAGCACGTAATAAATTTATCGGTTGTATACGAAATCCAAAATTAAATTTGGTTAAAGTTAATATACCAACAATAGCAAAATCACGTCGTGATTGTGTAAATGTAATGGCAAGTATAACAACAAAACAACAACAACATCATGTCATTGATGATTATTATATTCGTGAATCGATATCATTTCGTGAACAAGATCGACCAATATCATTTTTATTTTCGGATAATGATCAACGTGAATTTAAACTGTTATCATTGACATTTGTAACGTTTGAATCAAATGGGATTTTATTTTCTTTAGCCGATAAATCGTACGATAATTTTTTTACTTTAAGTATACGCAATGGAATATTATACGCAACTTGTGATGATCATACTCGAAAACGTTATACATTTTCATTAAATCGAACGGTAAACGATGGTATTGAACATCAAATAATAATTAAAAATACCCAGGAAAAAGATTATATTGAATTAGATAAAGTCAAGTATTTTTTACCCTTCAATCTAATTGTACCATTTTATGTGAATTCAATTTATTTTGGACAAATCGATGGATTTGCCAGACAACGTTATGAGTTAGAGGGAGAAAACTTTGTGGGTTGTTTGAAAGATGTGTTATTCAATGAAAAACCGTTGATAAGGCGTGATCAAATTAATGATCTATCCAGATTATCAACATTATGTAGATTAACATATCGTCCAAGTATGTAAATATTTTTTTTCGGTTACTATCGACCAGTACAGTACAGAGTAAGAGTAAGAGAACATCTGACAATACTGTGAAAGCACCTAACAAATTAAAATTTTGTGTAAAAGTAGGCCTTGTTATATATTGATCAGTCAAAAAATGTTATAAAAACTTATTTTTTTGATGGTTCTCACTTTTTCCGAGTACAAGTTGATGCACATGTCTTAATAGAGAGCAGAGATCGGCACGGACTGAACTAGTCGGAAAATTTTTAGAAGTGGTCGGATATGGCTGAGATGTGTATCATAGCAGAAGAAGCAGTCTGTTAGTAGTACTTTATATAGTACCTAGGGATGGGACAGTTCTAGTTCTTATAGTTTCTAAGAAATGGTCGAAAGAAATGGTCACTAGTTCAGTTCCTGTTGAACGGGAACTAATTACCAGTTCTTTTCAAGAATTCAAAATAAAATAAAACCGATGTAGCTAGTTCTATTGACTTGGTTTAGTCAACTAAACACATCATCTACCTATGGCGCACTACACAAAGTCAATGTAACTAGATTCACCGGTCTTATTTTAATCTTAATTTTTTGAAAAGAACTGAACTGGAACTGTCCCACCCTTAATAGCTTCTTGTATTTCACATATGTAGCTGAATGAACATGTTTACCCAGTGCCTACAAAGATTGAAAAAATAAGAACAAATAAGTCATGGAAATATAAATGTTAGACGTGTGTTAGAGGTACATTTATACCAGTTTGTCAACGAAAGGAGCATTAAAGATGCAAAAATTTGTAAAAAATTCAAAATAATCAGGCCGGATCAGAATCGGGTCACAACGTTTCTTTGCTGATTAGGGTCGAGCGAAAAAAAGCCGATCCATGCTGATCTCTGGTAGAGAGCGATCGGTCGTCAGCTTCTTAAACTTATCGTATCCAAAATGTTCCAATATTGTCTATTTCCATTTGATTCAAATTTTAATTCAAGCAGTACTTAACCATGAAACTTTTTCGGGATAGTATAACAGCTTCCCCTACTATTTTCTGAAAATTTCAAATCCAAACAAATTATTAAAGTAGAAGAATGATCTAAAATGACAAAAATAATTGTTGTACCTTAAATGGTTGGGTTGATTTAGCAATAAAAGTCAAACTATCTAAAATTTATATCATTGACACCTGAGATTCACTGAAATATTTTCATACGAGTCAGAATTAATTACATTCTTAGTTGCAGAAGTTATTTGAGTATTAGCGTGAAAATGCTATATTCCGTATATGAGCTGAAACAGAGGAATTTTTTGACTGTGGTGATAAAATTTTTCAAAATTAGTTTTATATTAACTGACTATGAATCGATTATCATCTGCAGCTCAGTACTAATTATGCTATTACTAATACTAATGCAAATCAGTACTAATTATTTGGTTTTGCTTTTCTCTCTCTAGGAAAAAATGTTATCTCTTATGTTTCACCAGATGTTAGTTTTTCCATGAGAGATCGACGTGATGTTATTGAATTAAATGTTAAAGGCAACGATGAATTTTACTATTGTCAATTACCAATCAAAACAACAGTCAAAAATGCTGTAATTAGTTCACTTTATTCAAATGAAGATAATCGTGGTATTGTCGTCTATGTTAAAGATGGAAAAGTTCAGTTAAAATATTATCCACCGAATGGAAAAGCAAAACTGCTTTATTCCGATAATTCGACGGTGAGTGATGGAGCACAACATCGTGTCATTGTAACACGAAATGCAGCTAGTCCCACAATAACCATGAAATCGAATAATAATATCGATCCGGCTCACGAAAATATGTATATACAAATTGATAAACGTTCAGCAGTGGTTCCATTACCTGAACGATCACCATTATTTTTTGATGTTGTCACACTTGGCGGCCCATATCGGCTTATATATGATCCGGATTATGCTAATGTTGGCACATATACGGGCTGTTTTGCTAATATCACCTACAATCGACATCCATTATTACCGGAAGGTGTTCTGAAACCTGATCGTTATGATTGTTTTTATCAATCGGGCATGCTATGTGATCGTCAAAGGCCGTGTAACCTTCAGCCACTTCCAGTTGTGCCGACGTCCATCGCACAAGCGCCATTACTACCCCTTGCTCAGTTTTGTGGTCAGACGGATTGTAGTATGGTTTGTACACCAAAGCCAGTTGATATTGGTAGCACCGGTTTAGTTCGATACAGTGTACAAATTGGTCCAGCTCAACAAGAACAAATCAGTTTTACAATCTATACAAATTCACCAAATTCAACATTGTATGTATCAAGGGATGGTACTACACAAGTATCGATTACAATTGTGGTATGTATGGTGAAGAAAACGCTTTTTACTTGTGTGAACCAATCTTCAATTTAATGTGAGAATGAGAGATTGAGTGCGTGAGATGAAGAACAAAGTCACCAATAGTGAGCGCCATCTGCCTGGAACATTAAGAATTTTCCTGTCAAAAAAGTCGATTTTGAGATTGATACATTGCTGGATAGCCCAGCGTATTTACTTTCAGAATCTAGTTTTTCTCCTTTATTTATGTAATTAAACTATTTTCTAAACGTGTAAATTTATAGAGCAATCTTTTTTTGGTCAAACGGAGACATAGCCCAACTCTGTGTTTCCGATTTTCGTCGATTTTCACTGCTTTTTATCAAATGAAAAGTCACCGGAAATGACTGAAAATCATTGAAAAACACAGAGAATCACTGAAAATCAATTAACTTTGGGTGATTTTCGACTGATCATATCACCGATAAAAAAAAATTAAAGTTTGTTTAGAGTTAAAGAAAAGTGCTTTTTCGTATTCAGCACACTTGATAACCTGGAAAATTTTCTATTTTTAGCGAGGGGTACCGCCAAAAAGTTTAGAAAAATTTTCAAACAATGTGACGCAGAAAAATCTCCATGGCAAAATTATACAATTTTGAAAATTTTTCTTAACTTTTTGGCGGTACCCCACGCTGAAAATAGAAAATTTTTCAGGTTATCAAGTGTGCTGAATACGAAAAAGCACTTTTCGTTAACTCTAAATGAACTTTAATTTTTTGTCGGTGATATGTTAAATCACCTGTTTCCCCTTGCCTAAAGTCCACTAACAAACGCACAGCGTTTTTCTCAAAATCTTTCTGATGAAAAGTAGGTATTGATATTTCCCAGATTTCTTCTTTATTTTAAGTGCTAAAACGCTCGGCTTGGTCTCAAAATGATAGAAAGACTTGTGACTATGACTAAACAGAGTCACAGTTTTTGATTTTTGCCGTAGTTTTAGAGAAAAACTAAGATTTCTAAAAGATTAGCAAAGCAGTTTTTGAACTATTGAGATTAAACCTCTGCGAGAAATAACTATAACAAAACTTCGAAAATATGACTCTGTTTAGTCATAATTGCAAGTCTTTCTATCATTTTGACACCAAACCGAGTCATGTGACAATACAAATAGAGGAGAAATGTAGGAAACGATAATAGCTACTTTCTGATTATTATTTCGAGATAACAGTGTAAAAACTCAAATTTTCAAGCTGAAAAGGTTACTCTATCTAATTCAGGTAGGATCGATATTCTATAAAAATTTGTCAGGTTCCGTGTTTTGTGTCGAAAAAAATTTCTGATAGGACGCCCTCAGGCGCATTCTTCCTGATGTCGCTAGCTCTCAGCAACGATTAAAATTTTCAATTCATTTTTCTGTTTTAGAATTATCATCCAAAGTTTTTGATACAACATGGAAATTCTATTAATACTTATGATTTTCCTGGCAAACTAACAAATGCACAATGGCATGTTCTTAAATGTCAAAGAGAAAGAAATTCGGTGAGTCAATATATTTTTAAAGAAAAATTTTCTATATTTTGATTTCTACTTATAGTTGAATCTAACCCTTGATTATCAAAGTAAATATTACGGTAATATTGCAACCTATTTCAGTTTGTTTGGTGACAAAAAGATTCACATTTGCGGAGCCAATTATTATGGCTATGTTCAAGACGTATGCAGATAATTCTTTCTCAAATACCCCAACTTTGATATAATATTTTTTTATAATTTTAAGATCATGCTCACAGCTGATAATCGGCGTGAAAATGTAATTCAAAATTGTATTCGAAATCCGTCATTAATTGAAGTTGATTCCGGTGTCGCTTGGAATGTACATGCACCGATTGAAGGTAACGAATGTATATAGTTATAAATGATCACAACGGAAACACCTAGTGGTGGTCTGTGGACTGATGTTTCGATGTACCTGCTATAGTGGCAGGAATGCACGTCAAACTCCAATGCGCTCAGCTGAAATTCAACGAACGGCTCAAAGCCCTAGTCGACACTCCTCCTATAACCCCCCAAAATGCATCGGAAAGTCTAGCAGCGGATCCCGCGGGACCACGTTCCGTGGTCCCCAAGACAGTGGAGGATACAGATTATTGTATTTGGTCAAGATAGTAACCTCTTCTATCAACGTCTCTTACGTAGAACCTAGCGATCCATTTTAACTGTTTTAATTGTTTGACCTTTTACTCTGAATACACTTTGTCTGTTCATATCTGGGACTATACGGTAAGAGAATCGTCATAAAGAGAGGTGGGCAACTCCGTCTAGGTACAACTCCAACTCAACTCCAACAACAACTTCATTTCAACTCTAGTTGAATCTGTTCGTTCTTTTTCCTTCTTGTTTTTAAATTCATCAGAGATGTGAGGTGTATCATATGTTATTATTTGCTGAGCACGCATACATTTATATCTCTCGCGACAAAAATAGATAAAAACTAAACAAAAAGAACTCTCGCGAAGAAAAGGAAATGGGGTTGAAGAAATTTTGAACCGGAGTTTCGGAGCTGGAGTTGACAAAATCTGTCACCAACATAACTCCGGTCGTTTAAAAAGCAAACTCTAACTCAACTTTGCAAAAAAAGATGCTCAGGTCCGGAGTTGAGTTGCCCAGTTCTCATCATAAAACAGGCTGAAGCACTTAGAAAATTGCTACACTTAGTTGATCTAACACCAGGAATGATCTGAGTTTTACATCCAGCATTGTAGGTTAATACAGAGTTGAAGTAAAATTATTTTAAAAATCATTTTCTTCGTTTGATTATCTCGTTATTGTTCAACTTTATCTCAGATATTTAGACTCCGCATCTCTATTCAATCATTGTAACATTGTCTAATTTAAATCCACGTATTTTCCATATGACAACAGTCTTCAGTCTGATACTCTATACTATTTCTTATAGTTTAATAGTATTATCTCTAAATAGCTTAGGAATGTAAGTATGTTTGTTTACAAATATTCATCAATTCCTTGCTCGTGTGATCCCGTTTGAGCTTATATCACTTTTTTCTTTCATTGTATAGTACGTGTACACATACGTATATTGGATGAAATAATTTCATTTGAGTTATGGTGATTATTGTATTGCATTTATAAGTATTGTAGAATTAAATAAATTAGCATAATATTTTAAAAAAGAAAAAAGTATACATGTAATGATTTGAATTCATCAGTCATCTTTCAAACTCGTATCGTTGTTATTCTAAATGTGGTTTTATATTAATCAATGTAGTAGTCACGTTATATAATAAAAAAAACACATGATATACATTTCAACTAAAATATCGTACAATTAAAGAGTAGGGCAAAGCCATGTTATATATTTTTGACAACTAAAGTTGAAATATGGAGATTTTTACATTCTTATTATCGAGGTAGCTTTCTGAATTTTTAACCTTTATTCTTATCGATCTATTCTATATGATAGAATACTGTTCAGTTCTAGAAATTGTAAAATATGTTAATACACAGGAAGCCAAAATATAAATTGAACGGTCTCATTTCTAATTGTTTTGCACGCCTTGACTCTAATAATCTTGCAAGGAGAATAATTATCAATGTTTCCTTTTCATTAGATATCGGTTCACAATATTTTTTCTATAGTCTGATTAAATAAAAACTGATGTTGTTATATGACTACTTATACTGGATCTGACTGTTACTCTTGTTCATGTGATTGGATGATAAATCACTTTTTCTACTTGATGTGGATACATTTCAGTTGATATAATCAGAACATGAAGAAAAAGAAGAATATTAATCTTGTTGCTGTTAATGCATAATGGGATAAACAAAAAAAAATCCAAAAAAATGAGCGTATCTTGATAAACATTTGAGGATTGAAAAAAAAGGTGTGGTATTCTATATTAAAGATCTACTTATTTATTTATATATTTGTACGTATTTCTTATTACTAGAAAGAATCATTTAAAACAAATATTAAGAAAAGAAAAAGATTTAGACCGATTTAGAAGTGAAATCATAAAAGTTTTTGATATTTTTGTCTTTCATAATGAAAAAAAGTTTAATTTAAGCTAAAAGCTATTTTTTAAAATCGCGAATATAAATGGAAGAACAGAATAAAACACCCTATGGATATAAAAATACAGGCTTCTCTACTTTTTTTGACTATTTGATAAATTCTCATTTCAATGTACGTACAGATTTCTCTCTCAATTGTGTTCGTCAACACACATTATTCTCATCTTCCTCCTTTTTTGTTCTTACGTACTTGGGCGTTTTTTTTTTTTTGGTAGTGTAATGCAGTATACAATTTTTTTTTGGATACTACTATACTCAGCACATCAGTAAAAAATGAGTACTTTATTTGCGGTCTCTTTATTCTTCGTTCATTTCATACTGCTGCTGTTAAAGTGATAGAAAAAAAATGATGACGTTATGTTTTGTATTAGTAATACTCTTACTCTTAATGTTCTCTTTGCACACATATTTCTTTTCTTTTCTTCTTCATCTTGTTGAAGTTGCGTGAGCGTGTGTAAAGCGCATGCACGGCCGATAGATTTTGTGGTTAGAAAAAGAAAAATATTATTTATTTTTTTTTCTTCTCCTCTCCGCATGCTGTTCACTATTCAACGGACTATTATGTACACTTTTAGCTCTCGTTTTTTTTTTCTATCACTAGCACCTTATTAATATCCTTCTCTCTTTTGGCCTTGCTTCATCCGTATCATCATCATCACCATCATCATCTCATCATAATTACAATCAGTTTTTAGAGTGATACTCTTTTTTTGTCGATGTTGGTTGTCGTAATGCCAATAGATGATATATAAAAATAAAAATAAAGGAATGGTTAAAAAAAGAAAAAATTTATATTTGTGATTCATGTTAAAATTTTTGTGGTAATGGTGTCTGTATATATATAAAAATAAATTTATTAACATTAATACGGTGTATTATTAAAATACAGACAGAGACAGTGAATAAATATGTTTATTGGTATCTTAATAGTCGCTATATTGATTTCGTTTATATCAAACGTTTATTCTCAGGCAGTTTATGATGCAAGAAGTGGCGGATGTTACTATTGTCGTAAGTAATTAAATCATTTGATTATTCATCAAAAAATTTATAGAGACTAGACTCAGCATTACAAATAAGGAGGGTGTATACAATTGAAGAAAGTTGTGGTTGCTTTTTTATTATACCTCAAATGACTTTCTTTTTATCGATTTTATACTAACGCAGAGAAAAATCGTGTTTTACATCTCATCCTATCCTAATATCGTTTTCTATTTGCGTTCCTGACTCAAATTAATATTATTGCGTGCTGATTATACAGTATCTGGTTTTTCTAATTAGTTTCGCTTTTCTTCATTGCTACTCGTGTACTCAATTATAGTCGGAACGTTAGCGAAGTTAAAAAAAAACAATCAGATTTTCTTGTTAATCGCACAAGATTAAGAACGTAAAACAAACGAGCTAAAATTTTACAAATGTTGTTTTGGATGTTAAAGCTAAGCGCTCCTACTAGCAAGTTTTGTTTGAGTTATACTCAGAGTTTTATACGATGAAAAGATCTGAATTTTTATTGTATTCATTTTTTTTTTTAGCTCCATGTGCAACGGTAAATTGTCAAAATGGGGGATATTGTATTCCTGCTCCAACCGGTCCATTTTGTAATTGTCCAACTTTTTATACTGGGTTACGTTGTGAATCATCAGGTATGTTGTGAACATTGCTACTATATTACTTCTTATAATTAAGAAAAAGCTTCTATAGACATCTTCGAGTATGGGCTATTTAAAATTTTTTCAAGAGAGTTGAATTGTCTTCTTGCTCTGTCAAGATCAATAATGAATCTATTGTCTTTTCCTGAGTACTATGTTTAATATGAAAAAAAAAAAGAAAAAAACTCATAAAAAAAAGTGGAAATTTTTTTTTTAAATGCCGACTTTTTTTTTAAAATAATTCATTCTATATATATTCTAAAATAAGTTCATACACAACATAGCAACTCGTCAGGTAGAAACCAAAAAAAATCGTTTCGAAGCGTTCATTCCCATACGATTATGATATTATTTTTGACACTTCACGAGCTAACTGCTGTATGCAAAGCATAATATTATTTGAAAGAATATTTGATATGTTTTTAATTGCTTGATGTTTTGATGTTAATTTCTTTGATAGTTTTGTGGATTGATAAAGCATTAGATTCGTATAAAAACTTCGTATGATATATCGTTCTGTAGGATATTTTCTAGCGTACCTGTATAGAAAGAAGGACGAAAGGTTGTTTTGAGACTGTTATGAGTGACTGCATATAAATTTGATGATGCACTTTCTAGTTTCAACACTATGAGCGTGCAAGTTTTTTTTTAAACAAAATCTTTTTAAATCTAGAGTGCCTAGTAACAATAATAAAAGTAGTCTATTCTATAATATAATAACAACAGAAAATAAACTTCAAAATCTCAGTCATAATAATATGCTAGGATAAAGACTGAAAAAATGAGACGCAAAATAAATATACGAAACAAAATGAATAGACTCGTCAAGGAACAACATAAACTAATTCTACATTGATGAAGGAACGTCGGCTTCTTATACGCTTTTGTTAATGAAAGCTATTAATAGATAATAGACAGTATAAAAAGGAAAGAGGCATAAATCCTTAATATCGTTTTTGTCTGTTTCGATGATATTACATACTGTAAAATTTGACATCGAAAAAGTGAATGTGATCATGTTATCCATTCTTCTGACTGTATAATACAGAAAAGTGGATGGCATGGTCACTCACTCACTTTTCCGATGTCATATTTTACAGTAAGTATCTTCAACTATTATGCTCAACTATCATGCTCTGTTTTTAACTAAATTTTAACAAAAGGGAAATGTTTAACTTGTTAGATAATGATGCATTTTGATTCAAATCAAAGATTGGATATTAGATTATTCATCCACACATGACGGAACGTCGACTAAGAAGGGTCGAATAATCATAATAAGTGTGTCATTGGTATATATTTCGTTCATGATCATGTAGAAATATCTTTTTCCGAATACAAAAATACCCAATGAAAAAAAATACTTAAATCATTAATAATAAACAAGCATTGATTCAGTAGTTTCACGAAACATGTAGCAATAAACCAGATATTATTCGTACTTGATGTGATCAACCATTTTATTAATGTAGTGCACGAGAAATAACATTTGATTTTATGCTAAAATCATCTTTTTTATCTTTGTGTGGATAAAAAAACTCACGTCAACTTCTCACGAAACAGAAATGGATCGGTCAAAATCTTGTATGGTTTTTAGTCATTTTAATTAGATAATTCACTGTTAAAAATGTCTTACTGGAGCTATTATTTTTACTTTTCTTTTTGATTATATCTATTATAGACATGTACCATCATTTTGATTTTTTTTTCCTATTCCCTACTGTGAATCTTATTCATGACATTTTGTTTAAATAAAACAACAGAAGAATAAGATCAAGTGGAATGAATAGTGTCATATTAACCTTGAGAATAAAAACAGACATGAGGATTATGATTTTTCTTTTCTTAGTTAATCAAGATATAAATATGTACGTACAACAAAAAAATACATCATAGTATTTTGTTTAAATTTTTCTACATCAAGGTTAAACATCACTATTGAGTTATTCCATTAGATCTCTCTCTCTCTCTCTCTATATATATATATATGATATACAGATATAGACAGATGATTCTATAGATCCATATCATTATTTATTTGTAAATAAGTTAATGATATAGTTGTGAAAAATAAAAGAATAGAAGATATTTCTATCAAGGTTAAATCAAACACTGTTACATAGTTGCTTTAACTACATTTGATGTTTATTGTATCAAAAAAAGAAAAAATTAAACGTCGAGTTATATAAAAATAATACTTCATATTTATTTTAATCGCTCAAATGCTGTTCAGTTAGTTCAATATAGGTAGAAGAAATAAGAAGCCTGTTGATAAATAGATACTCAATTATATTCTATAATATGAAAAACAAAGAAATTATGAGATTTAGATCGTTTGAATAGAGAAAAAAACGTTATATTTTATTTTATTTTTAGTTTCTGTTGATCCGTGTACATCATATCCATGTGGTCAAGGATCCTGTCGTAAAGATCGAAATCAACAACCCTATTGTGAATGTTATTCGGGATATACTGGTAGTCGATGTGAAACACGTGAAGGTATGTTAATATTAACTTTAGTTTTTTTATTAATCTTAAATAATCTGTGAAACTGATATCACAATAGAATGTTTAGAATATATTTCCGATTAATTATTTATAAATTTATGAAATATATATTTTTGTCTAGTTTATTTGACGTTCGAATAGAAAAAAAAAAAAGAAAAAATGAAAAACAGTACATAAATCAAAATAAAAGTATTCTACCATAACGGATACAAAAAAAAAGAAGAAAAACGTGTATGAAAGAGACATGATTTGATTTTGTTCATATATAAGTTTGATCTTGCACTTGATCATTCTCTCTATTCTTATGTGTATAGGTGGATTGTAAGCAAATATAAAAAAGAATGTCATACAATATCTAAGCATATTTCTTTTTCTTTTCTTCTGTACATATATTTAATGATTTACAAAAAAAAAGAGACAGTAGGAAATGTGAAGGATAGTGCCAACCTAGAATCTGACGGATCATATTTTCTTTTGTGTGTGAGTGTAATATGTATAGAAAATGTATTATGTAAGAAAAATCAGTGTATAGTCGACGCGTATTAACAGAAGAAATTCCGTTAGATTTCAAGAAAGAAGCAGGAGCGTATTGTTAAACATTAAAAAAAAAAATCTTTTTTTTATTCTAAAAGAAAATTGGAACTCTAACAACTGTCAAGTCATTGTTAAATTGTCCACAGAGAGAACGAATCGTTTTAGGGCAGACATCAATCAAAAAAAAAAAATGTATATAGAAAAGAAGAAAAAGAAAAAACAAGAATTTAAAATGTGTAGAGGAGAGATACAATAACTGATGGAGAGAAAGCAAAATAGCAATAGGTAAAAATAATATAGAGATAAATGAGCAAAAATAAATTCAGAGATAAGTTAGACTGAGTCAACTGATGTTGAACAAATAAAGACACGTTGACACACAATAAAAGTCGCATGAGATCATATTAATTAATTGTTAGTAGAAAAGAAACAGCGTATAATGTTTGAAAATAGTGTATGAGAAAAGATTAACGATTTCCTGTGGAAGAGAGAGAGAGAGACGGTTAAAAGTGAACGAGAATAGAAAGAGATCTTTAATTCTAAACAACAATGATAATATTTTGCTTGAAATTTGAAAAATTTCAAACCATTTCTATTGGGAGTTAAGAGTCGGCTTCACTCTTATTCTATGTGAGATCTGACTAAATATCAGATAACGTTTGTGAAATTGGAAATGATATTTTTGTCCTCCAGTTTGCAAAAAAAGAGGGCGCTTGTACTTTACATACATACAGTACATGCAATAATGTCCATAAATACAGTTTCTTTTTTGTTACTGAGAAATTTGTGTTTAAAGGTAATAAAAAGATTTTTATCTGTTTAAGCTAGTCATAAACTCCAAAAACATATTTTCTAAACGACGATCAGTTATTATCAAAGAACTATGTATATCACAATTCTCTTTGTTGTCTTTAAAAAGATAATGATCAGAGATACTATTATTTCATAATAAAATAATATCAATTTAATATCTTATTTTGACTTTATTATTATATCATGCAGACAATCATTTTGGAAAAGCTGCTAAAAAATCAAATTAAAAAAACTCCTAAGAAGGTATACCAGTGTGAGAAGGTGGAGCAACATCACCTTCAGTAGTTGTTGTTGGTAACGAGCGTTCGATACTGTCTGTGATGAGAGATTTCTTAGATAAATATATGTGTACATATCTATATATATATACAGAATATTGATTACTTATAACATATGAGTGTACTTTTCTATTTCTTATCGTGCGTGGTTAGAAGTCTAACAAAAAAAAAAAATCCACCATGATAAACAAAAAATCTGGCCTATGTTCTTTTATATATATATATATTTCTTATTCTGTTAACTTTTATCAATCAACATTTAAGTTGCATCATATTTATCTATATACAAAACGTTCTTCTCTTGAACATCGTTTGTTGCGTTTTCATACTGATGAAAAGATTTCTCATTGTGTTAGTGACGATGATTTTCTTGAGGTACTCAACGCATTTGATCAAATATATTCTGATCACTGATTATTGTTATTGTTATAGTATAATTTATCTATCATACATATATAGAACAAACGTATACAGTCTAAAGTATAAATATTGGTTATAAGATTTAACAAAAATCAATTCTCATATAGCAGTATATAAAATATCTTAAAATGAGAGACAAAGAAACTATTATGATCGTATGATAGATCTCACGTTAATAGAATTCTGACTAAAGTCAGCAAGTGTAGAGTATATATTATTTTTGAATTGAGCTCTGATACAACGAATTGTGAATAAAATTTTCAACTTTACACCTATATAGAACATATAATGATATTGAGTTAGATACATTTTTAAAGATTTTATCATTTCAAGGTGATGTTTTTTCAACAGCCTATATTGTTTTTTCTGATAGCTAAGTTTACATCATAATATTCAACATACGTATATACTCGTATGAATTAGTCAACCATAAGAAATGTTCCATTATCTCTCGAAGAGCGAAATCGTAACATCAAACATAAAAAATGAATAATTTAATTAAAAAACAAGAAAAAAAAATCATAGCCGTTCATGATGTTAGAATGGTCATCATCGTTGATTGCAATAGATACATTTAAAAAACATTCAAACGTGTGACGACAATCATAAATTCAAAACTAGATATAGCAATCATGCTACGCTTGACTTACAAAAGCGACTAAGTGAAACTTACATTCTTCTTGGTGTTGTCAATAGAAACCTTCTTAAATGGTAGAGCATTGCTGCTAAGTGTGACTTTAGAACTAAATATATATTAAAGACACTCTAGTAGGTCGAACAGTATCAACATACGCGATGACCTAAGAATATTAGTTCACGCTGAATATAATCTGTCTTGTTTAATTCAAAAGTTTAACTATAGATATATACTTTTCTCTGTTTCATTTTTTTGATTTATGAATACTCGGTCAGTCCCTTGTCACTTGTCCTATTGAGCAATATTACCTGAACAGGCAACTTGCTCATTCGGGCAAGATCTGATGTCGAGAATCATCAGTCGTCTAATGGGCGAGAAGCGTTCATTCTACTCCTCGTGTACTGATTATTTACCGTATATTAAAGTTATGTCTTCAATCTTCTTTCTCTTTTATGACAGAGACGAATAGCAAACATAGCTCAATTTTGTGCAATTTATCTTGCCCGATCAGGCAATCTTTTGCACGTGTCTGATCAGGAAATACTGCTCGAACGGGCAAATTTGCCCGATCAGGCAAGACAATCCTGAGGCAGATATAGTCGGCCAGTTTTCTGACCGTACAAGCAAGCACCGAATCACCCAAGGAAAACTCCATCTGATGCAGTTTTCCCGCTCTATTACGTGAAATAAGTGTCTACATCCGCTATAGCTTTGATTTATGCGCTAATCCGTTAAAAGAAAAAAGTGTAGAAATCTTGCCAAAACGGGTAAGATAATCTTTGCCTGTTCCGGCAATACATCTTGCCGAAACGGGCAATCTTGCCCGATCAATTCAGCAAGCGTGACAACGGACTGTCGGTGTCTATCAGCCCATACTCCTACTATAAAATAAAACTTATGAAAAAAATTTTAGAATTTTCTTTTTGCCCATAAGTCAGAAAAAGTTCAACTTTTAGCTCTTATCAATCGGTTAAAAGAAAAGTTGTGAAAAAACAAATGACTTGTCTCTGGCACTGTATTCTGTCAAATGAGTTGTATATCATATAGAAACTTCACATAGACAATGCAATAATTGTTAAATATAGATAGATTCTTTTTATTTCAGATCCATGTGCTCGTTTAACTTGTAATAATGGCCGATGTGAAGCAGATCGTAACACCGCCTATTGTCGTTGCTATACCGGATGGACTGGTCATGAATGTGCAACACCTGCTGGTGAGTAATAGACTTATATACTTATTCGCATCAATAAATTATGCTAATTTTTTTAATATAAAAAATATGTAGATGCATCATGCACACCAAATATTTGTAGTAGACGTAGTTGATAACAAAAGCTGTAGTGTCAATGTTGTAGTAGCAGCCTGTACAATAATTAAATTTCAGTATAAGACATAATTAATTTGATTTGAATTTTGATACCTTCATAAATTATATTCACAATACAGTATGAAATTTGATGTATTCACGATAATTTTTTCCTGAAAGAACTACTTGCAGTTAGGAAAAACGTAGACAGGCTCTCTCTATAAATGTAAATTACACATCCATAGATATTTGTTCACAAACAAATTGTAATTATGGTACATGTATAAATGAACCAGACGGTCAATATCGATGTGAATGTTTGTCTGGTTATGAAGGTCGAAATTGTGAACGTCAAGGTAGACTAGAAATTAATCTTATTCCCAGTAGTATCGTTAGAGAGGACCCGTTATATTTTTAGTTGATCCATGCTTAAGTTATGCATGTTACAATGAGGGTGTATGTATCGTGCAGAATGGTCAACCATTATGTCGTTGTACATATGGTTATACGGGTCACGATTGTTCTCAGACACAGGATGGTAAGCATGTACAATAGCTGCATTCTTATTGCCATGAGATGTATCTGACTCCCTTTGTCGAATAGTATGCCATACCTTCTTCATAAATTATATTCGCTAATTAGACATACACCAGTTGAAAACTGGTGTTACGGCTTCGACGAAAATTGGTATAAATCGGGTATAAGGAATTATTCAGAGTCGCGAAATGTCTCATTGTGTAGAGAAATGTTTACTCTAGAACTCAGCTGTGAAAAATGATTTGAAGTTATTTGTAACAAAACTGTGAGCATTCTAAAATGCACTAAAGTTAGAAGAAAACTGTTTGAACAGGTTTTTTTCTTGAATTTAGTACATTTTAGAATGCTCATATTGGTATCATAACTAACTTCAAAACTTTTGTACTTATATGGGATTGTAGTTCAAACGTTCTACAAAATGAGGTTTTGTGACTCTGAGTAATTCTTTATACCCGATTTATACCAATTTCCATAAAAGCTCCAGCACCAGTTTTTAACTGGTCCATACCTATCGATAGTACAGTATGAAATTTGATGGACAGACTCTCTCTATAAATGTAAATTACACATCCATAGATATTTGTTCACAAACAAATTGTAATTATGGTACATGTATAAATGAACCAGACGGTCAATATCGATGTGAATGTTTGTCTGGTTATGAAGGTCGNTAGAAATTAATCTTATTCCCAGTAGTATCGTTAGAGAGGACCCGTTATATTTTTAGTTGATCCATGCTTAAGTTATGCATGTTACAATGAGGGTGTATGTATCGTGCAGAATGGTCAACCATTATGTCGTTGTACATATGGTTATACGGGTCACGATTGTTCTCAGACACAGGATGGTAAGCATGTACAATAGCTGCATTCTTATTGCCATGAGATGTATCTGACTCTCTTCGTCGAATAGTATGCCAAACACGCCCATGTCTACAAGGTCATTGTGTTTTATTTCAAAATGATCCACGCGGTTACTATTGCACGTGTGATCCCGGTTATACCGGTGACAATTGTGAATTAGTGATACAAGGTATAGAAATATGCTTGATGCATACAAAATGAAAATCTGAAAGAAATGTTGCTTATCAATAGACAGTATTATGCTATTCATGCATGAGTTGAGTTTTCTGTCTATTGCCAAAATTTATTGTAGCTTTTTGTCTTGCTGACGTACACATTTGTCAATGACTCTCGTATTATAGCAGAATCTTGTGCAAATATTAATTGCAATCATGGTCACTGCGCTGCGGATGATCGAGAAATACCCTATTGTGAATGTATCGCAGGATATATTGGAGAGACGTGTATGGTAGAATTGTGTGAGTAATGCAGAGTAATCCTCACTTTGGAGGTTTCTACGTTTGTATATTTTCTTGAGTTATTTTCTTTTTGTCTGCGAAGCATAAAACAATGCCTGTTCAACTCTAACGTTTATGAACTAACTATTATATACGCGTCTTTCAATTTATAAAGTCAATTGTGTCTATACCACTACGATCATCAACTAACGACAAAATGTTGTTGTGAGAATAAACAGAATGTTAATATACATTGATCAGTGTATAAGTGTATGAAGAGCGAAAAAAAAAGAAGAAAGATCATTTACTACGTGTGTGATGACATGAATAAGATATACATATGAATGTGTGTGTGCACATAGAAATGGGTTATCACCATCACCAATATTGATAAAAAAATAATAGCACACACTGTTGTAAAGGTGTAAAGCAATAATGTGCCGCTATTCATTTTTTAAAATGGCTGCTATTTATCAATATTTCAAGGAGTAAAACCCTGTGGCGAATAGAAAACAACAGAAACAACTGTACATTGCTTTGCGTTGTTCGTAATAACATGAATGAGGAAATTCTGTTGAGTTAAATGCAATAAAAGGTCACGGTTAACTATTCAATTATTGTAAAGCGACCAGCAGCTGTTCTACATGATACCACTACACTTTTATTTATAAAGATATATCGTCACAATAGCTTTCTTTCTCTTGGAATGAGATATATCTCTGTAAAACTTATTTGTGTAAAATCACATAAACGGCTCATGACTTAATAACATAATAGTTTATAATGTTTAAAGTTAATGAGCATTCATGATACTTGCCAACTGTTGTCTGCTTAAATGAACAAGACGTTTGTTATTCTAACATTAATAATGTAAAATGTTCATGCGACGCCATTCTGCATTGATTTCAACATCTTTTTTTTCAAATTAATGAATAATCTTCAATATACAGATAAAAGAACGTGATTTAATCAGTCAAATTTAAATAATAATGTTGACAAAATCTTTTTTTCGAAATTTAGTGAAAGTTTTTACTAATCATCTGATAATGAAATATGCTTGGCATTCATCTGTTACTTTGCTATTTGAATAATTTAAATTTGACTCTGCATGTATTGAATGCTTGGTAAAATTTATTGTAATCCAAACATTTAATATGACTTCATTCATATACCTATACATACTGTGTAATAAAAAAACATGGTTTCGTCTGCTTGCTTACAAAAATAGAATTAGATTTTAACATGGTTTATAGAGATATTTTTATACAATTATTTCTTTTATAATCGCTTCATTTTTTCAATTCTTGTGTTTGAATATTAAACTAATCAAATTCATCATAAGATTTTAAAAATGTAAGAATATTTTGAACTAGATATATGTTTATTCAGTATATTAGACGAAAATATTTTTTTAATATTTTAGTTGATCCATGCTTGAGATACGACTGTTACGGTGGTACATGTCAAAATGATGGTGGAACAGCCAGATGTATTTGTCCAACGGGACGAGTTGGAAGTAGATGTGAAGGTTAGTGCATATTAGTGTCAACCGAAAATATCTAAGGAATATTAGGGTCCGTAATTATCCGATAGATTAAAAACTATTTATTATTGAGTTTTTGTATCAATGTTAAAGGATAATTGAATTCATGTAACTTTTTTTAGTTGATGTTTGCCAAGCATATCCTTGTCAAAATGGTGGACGTTGTATTGCCGAGGGTAGTAGTCGTCGCTGCGAGTGTTATCCACCATATCACGGAGAAGATTGTCGCGAAAGTAAGTCTCTCTTGTTTGTTCTAAATAATGGATGATATATGAGACGATTTCTGTTTTAACTTAGCACCGCCTACTGATCCTTGCCTTGGAATGAATTGTAATCACGGAACATGTCGGGGTGGCTATTGTGAGTGCCAACGAGAGTATAGTGGAACTTATTGTGATATTCCAGGTAATTATTCCAACTGCTTTCTTCCAATTTCTTTCTATTAAAGAATATTTAATTTCAGTCGATGTATGTGCCGGTATAAATTGTGGATATTATGGTGATTGTCATGAGGGAAGATGTATTTGCCGAGATGGATATAGTGGACTGTATTGTGATATTTCACGTATGTGACTTGGTAAAATTAAAATTTTCACTCGTACAGTATCTTTTTTTTCTATTCACAGCTCCAACCGTAACAACCACAGAAACACCAGGTACTATAGGTGTCCCTCTCAGAACAGGCATACCTGTTCCAAGTCCACCAGCGCTAAGGAGTAAAAATGGACAATTAATTGATTATGGTCGGATTGGCGGAGCTCGAGAAAAACATATTGGTTTTATATTGGCCATTGCATCCGCATTTATGCTGTTGCCCTTGGCAGCCATACTAGCAGCACGTAAATGTGCAGATGGTATGTGTTTTCCAGGTGGCCCAGCAGCAACTCAAGGCTATATACCAGTTAAAATAGGTAGAAAAGTAGTTTTTCTGTAATTTAACAATATTTTTAATAATTTTAAATTTCTTTAGGTACATCTGCAGTGAGTCAAACAGAGGGTGGCCGCGGTACCCGTCATTTACCATTGACTGATGAACGTCTTGCACAGGGTAAAGCAAATATCGAAGAAGCAGCTGGAGGAAGAACCGAAACAGAGCGAATCGAACGTATTCATGGTAAGATAGATTAAGCAAAATTTAAATTTATTTTTCATAGTACATAATTAAATCATACTGTGTATCCAAGAATAGTACAGTACAGGGAATTCAACTACACGTTTTGCTCATTTATAGAACGAATTGTAGAAGGTATTCATCCAGATCAGTATTCAAGCGGTGCATTTGCCTATCCGACAATGTCATCGTCATCAAGATTTGGAGATGCTTTTCGTGAACAAGCTCATCAGAATGCATCTTATTCAGAGCGGAAAGGTCGATCAGAAGTGTTGAGAATGTCATTGTGAAAAAAAATAATTTGTTTGCTTTTTTTCGTGTGCATGCATAAACTTGCCCGAAACTATAGATGAAGTTTTATTGTCCTGCATAAAAGAACAATAGTCAGTTGTCGATCAAAAAAGCATGATTAGAATACGACTTTTGTCTTCAATATATATGTAGTTTCATTTCTGATCACATGAAGATATTTTGAATTTCTATCAATATTAATAATTTAATAATTTTATAATATATAATATTAATAATATTAATAATTTTCTTTAGAACGGATTATTGACAGCACTTATGGTGCCGAGGGTCTTGTTTATCAACCTCCACCGGTTGGTGATTTTGGATTTGGTGTTCCTTATGGTGTGCGAGTTGCTGGAGGTATGGATGGATATCGCGTTAATGAAACATTAGAATCATGGGAAGGCACTGGTGGTTATGCAATGAATTCGATGTTCGGGGCTACTGGTGGTGAAAATATGACAACAGATTATGAGTTAAGTAACATTAACACTGTCAGTATGACTCCAAACGGAAAATATGCCATTGTCGGACAATCACAGGGACCACCGCAAATTTGGGATGCTGTGGTAAATAAAAGTATGTCTCTTTTGTAACAGATCAATAACAATTTGTTTCCTTTGTACATAGAATGGTCAGTTAGTATCGAGTTTACAAGGTTCATGCAATAACTGTACCAAAGTCGCATTAGCTTGTAGCGGAACACTTTTGGTAGGCTTAGCCAGTGACGGCCTCGATGCTCAACCGTGCGTGTTACAAGTAAGTTACTGAATTTCAGAACATTTATTTCAAAAACTAAAGTTTTCTCGTTGATTTTATTTTTAAGATATGGGATGTGAATACTGGTAAACCCGTTCAATTAACTCATCAGATAAAATGTGCAACATTTACGTTAAGTAACAACTCCAATAGTTTAGTAATGGCTGGTAATCAAAAATATGGTCATGGTATTTCTGTTGGAATATTAGATTTGATTAATTCTGAATTAACAAAAGAAATAAAATCAGATACCAATCAGTCATACGGGAATACACCAAGTTTTATAGCTTTAACACCTGATGAACGATTTGCAATTGTTGGATGTCAAGCAAACGGAAATACAAACTATGTTGTATTTGATTTAACAACAAATCAAGAATTAGTACAACCATTATCAATTAGTCTAGATTGTGATCCAAAATGTTCGATAGTATTAAGTAACGATCAAGTGTTAACTGGTACAAGAAGCGGACAGTTAGTATTATGGGACATTCCATCATGTAATCGCACTGGTTCACTGACCGAGAATGGACAACAAGCACATAGAGATCGTATAACTGACGTAAAATTATCACCTGATAAACAATTTCTTGTTAGTGCTAGCGCTGATGGTACAGCAAAAGTTTGGGATGCAAATACAAAAGAACTTATATCAAAATTAACTGGACATAAACGAGAGGTATGTATCATCATTTCGTATTTGTTCTGGAAAAGTTGTTCTCTAAAAGAGTCATAAACGGAGATAGTAATAGTTCTCACCTTTATATCTTAAACAAATAGTAAATGATATATCTTCAGATGATCAAATAGGCACTATAGCATTATGTCTGTCTTTAAAAACTACATTTATATTTTAATATATTTCTTTTTTTCAATCAGATTACATGTGCTTGTATATCAACAAATCAACTTGTAGCCACTGGATCTAAAGATCAAACAATATGTTTGTGGCGTTTACAAACAGGACAAAATGCTTCAACCATGCCAATAGGCATGGTTCCTATTGATTTACACGTTGCTGCACATAATCGTACGATAGTCGCTATTGGAGATAATAATGAAAGACAATTACTTATGTTGAGAATTGTAGCTATTCAACGATAAATGATATATACATTCAATTTTATATTATAGAAAGTTCTCCCAGTGGCACATAGCCACGTGTAGGTCCTTTTTTCCGAGGAACAGTCATTCGATCTTGACATGCTTGTACAGCTATTTTCATCAGTTATATTAACACAGTGATTAATTTACAGAAATAAGAATCTGGACTTTCTCTCTCATACATACTCATGGCTTTTTTTAATCTATCTTTTTGTTATTTTTTAACATTTTTCATATATCTGTTTTGTTTTTGTTTTTCAAATTTGAAATTCTCTAGTGAATGACAATGATCCAAAAATTATACGTTTTTTTTTTTTTGTTTTTCATAAGGCTTAACACTCAATTGTACAATCAGTGATTCAAAGAATACAAGCTATTTTCTCTTCTCTCTGCTTTATGTGCAAAACTAATTTTGGCTTTTCCGTTCCGACTTTTTTTTGCGCTTTCTATTCAATTTAGATGAAGTTGTTATTGTTTTTTTTTTGTGTAATCTTGTTCTCCTTTAGCAATACTTTATGGCGTGTGCCTATATTACTTATTTTCTAAAGTAACTTTTTGTTATTTTTATTTCGCTACTGTTCAACTTTTTCTTTTTGGTCAAAAACGAGATCTAAAAATGAATGCAAAAATCATCGTATAGGTAATTTGTCCATGATTTATCCTGTCTGATGTATATTTTGTGTCTATATCTAACTTTTCCTTCATTTCTTCCACAAAATTCATAGCAAATTTCACATATTTTATCAATACATACATCGAACAAACTTATTGATTTCCTTTTCCATTACCTGAAAATTTATTAGACCGGAGAAATAAAATGCGAATTAAGTATTTTCATTTTTATACTTCTGGCTATGTACTTTTGTGTAATAGACTAGATTATGTTTTTATATGAAAAATAAAGCAGTATAGCTATTGTTCAAAGCCATATAAATAAACTGTTTACAACATTAATAAAATCTTACTTTCCGTTTCCTATTTCCCGAGAATATCATTTTCTATACAACTAGACGCAAATTTTTATGGAAAAAGGTTTCTTAAATGTAGACTACCAGAAATCTATTGAAAACGTGTATCTCAATACTAGACACCGCTAAGGGCTATATGTGTATAACTGTATCTGTTAGAGATTTGTTTATATTTGGTTTGATCACTGGATAATCTTGAGCTCTTCTTCTGACACGTTGAATAGTCATTAATGTGAGCAGAAGTAGTAAAACAATTGTTGTCAAATGTAAACTACCTATAATAATTTCAAATGAAAACATATTTCCCAATGTCACCATAATATTGGAAAAATATTTATTAATGATAATTTGTATTTCATTTTGACTTTGTCGAACGACTATACACATATGAATTTCTAATCCAATAGAAATTGTAATTAACAATAGTAGAACATAATTTGTAACAATATGTAATATACATTTACTAGGTGCACATAATTTAGCTAAAGCAATAATTGTTGATAGAATAAGCAAAACAAATATTAAACTTGAATTTCTTGATACAATTTTTGTATATGTAACACGTTGACATTCACAAATAGAATCTAATTGATGATGTGAATTATTCATATTTTCAATCGATATCGAATAATCAAAATGTCTATTTGAACAAGCCATTGTCCAACGGATAACATTTGAATAAGAATAAATGTCAGATGCTGTCGATGTACAAAGATTTTTTGAAATATAGGCTTCAAAGCATACATTATCACTAGTAGTATTAACGCATAATTCTGATGAGTCAATATAGGCTAACAGATTCATAGGAGATTTTATTAGAATCCATTGTTCCGATGCGAATAAAAATATTGTATGTACAATAGTTGTAGAAACTATCAAACAAACACAAACAATATAAATAATGGAATTCAAAGATAGAATACGTTCATTATCGCACGTGGTAGTATTTTCATGACGGTATCTTGATAGCCCATGATAAGCCATAACGAATAATCTAATATTCACTGAGTACGCGTAAGCGATTCAATCATTTTTTTTCTAATTAGCCATAATTCAATTTGTTGCCTATCAAGTACGAAAATAAAGTCTTACTCGGTGTAAAATGTATATAATTCGCGCCATTATTTAGTCGAGAATGCAGTAAAATCAATGAGACTTTAGTACAGAAAAATCTTGAAAAATTCTATTTAAAGATATATTTTAATTTTTATTGTCATTTCATAACATGAGAGTGTTACTTTTTTTATATCTATCATATTATAATAAGGTTAAAAACTAAATGATTTAATATATGTGATATCGTTTGTCGGCTATAGTTTGATGTTTCATTAATCCGTTTTGAATGATGTGGCAGATTTGTTTGAATTTACCTGTTATAAGTTTTTGCGTAAATTAGTTAGTCTTCAAGTCAAAATTATAATCTCTAAGGAAGACATATACGAACTTTTCTGTTTACTTATATCGTTTAAAGTCTATCCTTCTTGTATACACGTACGTATGTCGAGACTTTACTAATTTTTCATTTATCGTCATATTCAGCAGAATGTCAATATTTTATTTTTCACTACTATATGGGCTTCTATTTCAATAGAATATAAAAATGAATCTTTTGAAGTACATTATGAGACTTAATCTTTGCATAATAAGAGTAGATATTACACTTTAAGTATGCAACAACTCTAATTATTTATCATCACTCAAGGAAAACAAAAAGAGAAGAAATTGTCACAAGTAAGAAAAACATTTTAATAAAACTTCAACTGAACATATTTCAAGTAAGTTGATCAATGCTAAGTGATACAATATATTGAAAAATCAACTTAGATTTGAAAACATCTTTTAGCCTATCACTGATAAGAAATCGAGGAAAAGTAATAAAACCATTTTCTGTTTAGGTTAATGTACCAATATAATTAATCCTTGGAATTAAGAATGGTTACTTCATATTATAATATTCGTTATTTATTGAATATATCTCATACACCATCGTTCAATCTTAAATTTAATATACCAACGGTTACTATCAAACAAATAGCAAAAAATCTTCGACAAATTGGTGATGAACTAGAACGAAAAAATAGACTGGAACTATCAATATGGAACTTATACAAATTTAGAAAACGTATACGATACTTTTTACGATATCTACCCATAATTGTTAATATTTTCGTTATCCTAAACTAAATGTATGCTCGATATATTTGTTTGTGCAGTAATGTAATCGAA
Source organism: Didymodactylos carnosus (assembly GCA_905250885.1). Taxonomy (NCBI): domain Eukaryota; kingdom Metazoa; phylum Rotifera; class Eurotatoria; order Philodinida; family Philodinidae; genus Didymodactylos; species Didymodactylos carnosus. The sequence goes on along the minus strand of CAJNOQ010000483.1, from coordinate 6,460 downwards.
CCATTTGTTTCTTCAATACGATTGTAGTATTTTACACACCACCTTTTGTTTTCTCGTTGATCCACGGTAATTGTGAAATGTACAAAGATAAAACGGAAAGGTCGGAGAAGTGATCTTCTGATTCTTTTTTTAAAGGTAAAATAAGCAGAGGTATACATTGACTTTTCATAGTCAGAACTGAACAAATTAAAAAGATTTTGTATAATTTTCAGATTTCATCAAACAAAAAGAATAGAATGTACTTCAATCTGTATAGACGGAACTGACAGAACTATTTCTTACACGGAAGAGATACTTTTGTTTATCATAAAACGTTATCCTTAGGTGCCGAAAATTCGAAAGCTGAGCATCGTTTTTCTTTTCTTGGTATTTATATATGATTGGATAGAGCTCGTCGACGTGAGGAAGAAAAAGTGGTTTTTAGTTTCTTAAAAAATTCTTTTATGGAAGAAAAATAAGAAGAAGTCGAAGAGTCTGAAATTTCAAAAAATCCTTTAGTTTCAAAACAATTCACATTTCTTTTCTTTTCCGTGCTTCTAACTTTTTAAAAGTATTTTTTTTCAGATTCAGCATTAAGAAATGAGTATGTGAATCGAAGTTTCTTGATCGAAGTTAAAGTCAACGGTCTATGCAGTATGAACATCTTAGACTTCGCCTGTAAAAAGTTCATAAACAGTTTTGCAAATCTATCTGTTTTTTTTTGTGAAGAGATGAAGTGGATTTTTTTAGTTCATTAGAATCGTCAATAAACAAGCTTTAACAGGACGGATCGCTGTTTTTTTATTTTCCTTTATCACTGAGAAAATGCATTTTTTCTAAACCAAGACTAAAAAAAATCGAAATTCTCTATTTTCTCCAGCAGAACTCAACTTTTATGCAGTAAAATATCATATTCCGAATCAGCATCAAAAACTGAGTTGTATGGTATATATTTCGAAAATTTTCGATGATTTTTATTTTTTGGTAAAATAATATTTTAGTAATTTTTCGACACGAAAATTTAGGTATATAAGGTACTTTATCTTCGATACTTTAACTTCGATCAAGAAACTTCGATTCACATACTCATTTCTTAATGCTGAATCTGAAAAAAATACTTTTAAAAAGTTAGAAGCACGGAAAAGAAAAGAAATGTGAATTGTTTTGACACTAAAGGATTTTTTGAAATTTCAGACTCTTCGACTTCTTCTTATTTTTCTTCCATAAAAGAATTTTTTAAGAAACTAAAAACCACTTTTTCTTCCTCACGTCGACGAGCTCTATCCAATCATATATAAATACCAAGAAAAGAAAAACGATGCTCAGCTTTCGAATTTTCGGCACCTAAGGATAACGTTTTATGATAAACAAAAGTATCTCTTCCGTGTAAGCCTTAGTAATAGTAACATTGTGTTTTTCAACTTTTCGTTAATTAATACAGTTTCAGTACTTAATCGTAATCCATACGAACGTTGTGGAATTGTCTGAAATGATGGTTTTTCTGTCGGAAAAGATTGTGGGAAAAAGAAAATATTACTTGACGATTATCTATTTTCGCTGATTCTAGAATCTCGAGCATGATAAAGAATTTATTTTATACGGCTTCTGTTTTACATCGATTATTTTTGCAGAAACGCTTTTTATTCAAAGGGTTTTTTCACCACAAGATACTTATACAAAGTTAAATTATTCGTGCTCAAGTTGTCCAGGTTATTCGATAAATACGTAGTTTCTAATGCAAAATAATTTGACATGGAAGAGTATCGCTATCATTTTTGTGTGCAAAAAATCTCAATTTTTTGCCGGCAATATCATGACGAATTTTGCGGCAACAGGCGAAGATGTCTAACTGCAAAACTAATAGATAACTGCAGAACTAATAGGGTTAGGGGTTATTTTCTAGAACAGATTATTTTTCAAATTTGCTATCCATTTGAAAAAAGAATGATGATGGATAAATATTGAATGGATAAAAGAAAAAAGGTAGAGACTTGATATTTCCGTCATTTGCCAAATATACAAAAAAAATCAAGTTTAAAACATTATTTGCAGATGGTGCGTCAATTGGTTTCTGTCAACAAATCTTTTTTTAAACGAAGTGTTTCGCTATTGAGTGAACCGTAATTTGGAATTATTTTCTACTTTATAGAAAATCAATTTGGCAAGTCGCCAAGGATTTTCCAACTTTTATAAAATCCTCAGCCATTTTTTGACTGTTTAGAAAATGTTGATTTTCTACTTTATAGAAAATTCGCTCGATTTTCTATAAATCGACTTTTCTCATTAGATTTGCTTCTTTCACATCTATTAAAACCTACATATTGCAACAAGTTGTCATGTAACAGATCTCTGCTCGTTTTAGTATTTAACATCGGAAATTTTAGTAGCTTCAGAAAGTTCTCTCAGTTTTTGCAAATCAGCATATTCTTCGAGAAGTATTGTTGCTGTATGACACTTGGAGATCACAAAGAGGTACTGGAAAGGTTCTTGGGTTGCCCGGTTAACACACAATCGAGTTCCACCGCAACTTTCTGAAGATCGCAAAGCGATCTGCTCTTGCTAATATTTCTCATTTTTATGTCTGAATTTAGCATCTTCCAAAAATGTACTTGGTTATATTGACTCAAAGACATGATCCTAACAATTGAGCATATATTTTCTTTATTTTTTAAATAAAATAACAATCGTTCAACACGTGTGCGATGGCGAATTTGGTTTTCATTAGTAAAAGATCCATATTGTCATCCAATAAGCTGAAATAATACACCCCACTCAACGTGAAAAAGTCTATCTTCAGCCATTTTCACGCAAGTCCCTGATTATCAGCATTCTCATTCAAATTGTTTTTCCTCATCATCTAGAAAATCTTCAGCAATTTTCTAGAAAGTAGAAAATAATCCGACTTTTTGATTTTCGAAAAGTCCATATATAAAATCCCTGAGAATTTTCTAGACGGAAATTCGACAAAGACTTTCTATAAATAATTCCCGACAATGTAGAAAATCGATGTCGATTTTCCAACTTTCTTGAAAATCGGGCTGGATTTTCTATAAATAATTCCCGACTTTACAGTGTAGAATTGAATAGCTGAACTTTTCAAAATAAAAGCTCGCGATGTAAATAGGTCATGATAAAACTACGATCAAAATATGGAATAGAATCGTTCAGTAGTATGATGTAAAGGTCAAAATGGATTTATTTTAAATCCTGTTGAATTCTTTTTTATTCTCATTGCTTGGAAAACGAAGTATGCACAGTTATCCAACTTAAAGTTTATTTGTACTGATTTGAACTTCTACTTCCTTGCCTTTGGTAAACATTTCTTGTTGACACTTCAAAAAACTCAAAAAAGCACCGTTTTTCTGCAACAGACACGAAGATTTAGAAAATAGCACGAGTAAACGTTGCACCATAAATTTGACCTTCAAACAAGAATAACTTATTATTATAGACTGAAGTGTCCTGAAAAAGGAGAGAAAATAGCTTTTGAAATATTATGAACGTAGCGACTAAGAAAAACTAATTAAATCCTTTGCGTTTTCATGTGACTTTATGGAATAAAAGACCTTTCTATCTGGATAAAAATTATATATTTATATTGCGAAAGTACTTCACGTGAGACTATACGTTCATGCGTTTATCTAGAAAACTATTTTTTCTCAAAAAGTCGACTTTCGATGGAACGATTTCCAAAACTCTCTAGTTTTGACTTGCAGACAAAGCAGGATCAAATTTTTAAATCTTCGTACGACATCTTTTCTTCATATTCAAAAATACAAGCTACATATAGGTTGTCCTTTTAAATTCATCGGACTATAGATCAGCATGTATGGTAACACATTAGTGAGAAAAGCACACGAAGAGAAAAACTGTGAAAATGCTTTAATAAGATAGTGAGATAGTGAAACAAAGCGGTAATTAAAAAGTGTCAAGGACTCGCCGTTCTTTCTTACATTTTCATTTCTCCTGAGAATATGGGAGAGCCTCTAGAGACTTCATTGACGAATATTGACTAAAATTTCCTAATATTTCCTCCCATATTTCTTGTGAGTGAGTAAAACACTGCTTTATTTAAAAATATTTTTTCTTAAAACCTTGTTTTCTATATATCATTGTTGAGTTACATAATGTCACATTATAAATAAATTTTATTTATTTTTTACCTTACAGTATTTTCCTCTGATACAATAAAATGTTGCTGCTTTGGCATTTTGTCATTTAATAAGCATCGTAATTCAGCTACCATTGCTCCTCGCCAGTCTTTTTCGGGTTCAAAATCGTCTAGTTCAATAATATCTGTTTGTAAACGATCACAATCAGTTATCATTACGATTGGTAATTGTGTTGAAATGTAAGTGGCTTGTGTTATCTGACTAGATGCAACAGATATTTCAGATGTATCGGTAACTGTTGAATATCGTTTTAACATTCGATTATAAAATCGATTAGTACATGTCAATGAACGAGAGGGTTGTGCTGGTGTTGAATCGATAATTTTTTTATGTGTACTATGGACTATTTCTATATTAGTTAAATGATTTGTATTTATGGGTGTTGATGGTGGCGCAGTTATATTCTCATTTAAATCAATCGATGATGCTATGGTCGATTGTGAATAGGCAAAATTTCGACAAGCGGGATAATATAAAAAGTTTGTTCTCGTATCAACCGATGATGTTAACGTTGAATTCGAATAACCATAGTTTTTATAACCAGATTGATAATAATTATAACTGCTGAATGTTGCTTCGTTACTATTTGGTCCAAATATAATTGGATTCTCGTCTTCTTGTTCTTCTGGTATTTGTTCATTCACTGTTTTTCTATTAGTTTCACATGTTATGTCAACTATTTTATCTGAAACGAATGATAATGCAGTATAAACGCTTGTTCGTTCATCATCAATATCATTATCATCATGCGATAATAGTTCAATTCGTTTTTGTGCAGATAAAGATGATTTATAGTGTTCGATTGGATGTTGGAATTCATGTTTTCGAAATCGAAAATATTTCTTTGACGTTCTGAAGTGTCGAAATGATTGAATACAAATAAATATGATAGCCATTATAAACCATAGTGTTAATATTGAACCAAATAAAATTATAAGTCGTTTTCCCATACTAAGATGGTAATAGTATTGATGATAGCGAGCTGTTGATGTTAGTGTCGATAATGTTGTTAAATTTTTCGTAATAATAAGTGAAATATGGGCTGTGGATGATTCATTTGTTTTTGATACATGCATTAATATTGTTGTCATCAACATCTTCATTCTTATATTTAAAAAATATTTGATATTTTGATCTGTCTATATATTTTTTTTAATGAATGTTTCTTTTTTTTTTCTTTCTTTAGACTGAAAAAGTAGAAGAATGTTGGTCACAAGAGACCCGTTCATTTTACTTGAGACTATGATAAACCGAAGCGAAATACAATTGTTCTTCCTTCTCTTTTTTGCTCAAATTTTTACCTCGTCTCATGTTTAATTTATTCGGATCGAAAATTGTTCTTATCTAAAACATCGATCATCGACAAATACAATCTTGAATAAAAAAAAAAATAAATAAATGAATATAAATGTAGATATGTCTATTTCCATTGCATCCACCAAGGTCATCGAAGTTAATTGAACACACATTTTGAAGAAATAAAAAAAAAAAACTATGATCATTCCTCTCTGCTTTTAATATGTCTTCTAATATGATATACGTCAAAAATTTCTGCTGGCTCATCTCAATTCGAAAAAACTAATAAAGTACTACTAGAATGAAAACTACTTCATTTTTTCAAAATACATATGGCAAACCCTTAAATGTTGACATATATTTAGTTTCATCGTCCATGCGTATGTTGCTATATCATTTTTGATATTGATTAAGTGATTAACATTTATCTCTCATTCTTGCTCATTTATTTTCTTAGCTATTTTTCTCACTTGTTTTTCATTGTGTCAACGGAAGAAAAAATTATAGTTGATAATAATAGTAATACTACTAATAATAATAATGGTACAATATATTTATTTATCTCGAACAACCTGAAAAAATATTTATGAAGAACATGGATGTGGAGAGACAGAAAAAAAGAAGCGTCTGTCTGTATGTGTGTGCGTGTGTACATACATGTATGTAATCATTTGATAATTATAAAATAAAGACATATAACATAGTGGTTTTTTTATTGTGTGTGGTGGGTACATTAAGCGTTATTTTAACCTTTTTATTCAAAATGATCGATTTAAACGGATGATCCAAACAGCTAAGGAATTTGACTATATAGATATAATTTTATGCAGTATCATCTATGTTCAATAGAAAGGTATCCGAACTGTTATCCTTTTCAGGGTACGTAGTCAACACAAACGTTTTTAATAACTTCTGAACGACGACCGATAGAGAATTGCGATTTTCACTAGTCGAGAGAAGAAACCAAGAGACATCTTTTGATAAGTAAAACAAGTTTTAAAATTGTTTACGAA
>CAJNOQ010000482.1:0-49373 GCA_905250885.1 Didymodactylos carnosus | reverse complement strand
TTAATTTTTTTGAAACAGGTAGCAAAAAACAAGGAATTTCGCTTGTATTTTGCAGTTTTCATTGTTAAACTCCTATTTTTCTGCATAACCAATGTCATATTTGGAATCAGCATAAAAAACTGAATTGATTGATATGTGTTTCAGGATTTTTGGATAACTTTCATTTTTCCGCAAAAATCTCGATCGATAAGTTCGAAATTTATTATGGACATTTGTCTAGCAGTTTACTAACGATAATAATACTTTCGTTGGGTTTGGTGACCAAACCAAACCCAAAGTGTTTGGGTTTACAAACCTCAAATCCCAAATCTTCACCAAATATAAACCCATCAGACACAAACCCAAACCCATCAAACACAAATATCCGGATTTGGTGCATCCCTACCTACATCCATTGTCTCTTTCATACCTTATCCATTAAAATTAAATGACGATTTTTATAAATATCATAATCGAAAAATTTTGTATCTGTTGGAAAAACCAATATATTGGCCACTTGTGGATCTTTGAAATATGTTGAATTCGTTAGACGATCTATTCCCGTTTGAATATCATTTCTACAACAAATAAAAGAAAACAAATAGTTTTATTTAAAGAAATTATTTCTGTATAGGCACTACTTTGAAAATCTTAATCATCAACATTGTAATACTCCTACATAACAGCATGAAACATAATAGATTACACTTCAAGGCTCATTGTTATTATGATATAGAACTATTATTATTTGAAAATTTTAGAAAGAGAAGAGTTGATGGTATTACATTAAAGATGTTGATTATCTTACAGTTTTCAGATTCCAATATGGAAAAATAAAGAAAGTATCAATAAATAATTATTCCATATTACAAAAACATAGACAACAAATAGTCAATTATCGCATCTCTCGATTATCATACAGCTAAGCGCATATAATAAATATAAGATTTGTTCATACACGTTGACATGAAAAAAGAAATCTCTTTCAAATATTGATAAAATAACACTAAGGGACAAATCCCACCCAAACGAACACAATCTATTGAAGAAAGTTTTTGTTATTATAGAGAATAAGACTATTCTGCTATGTCGTTTGTCTCGGAAGCAGTCCAGAAATATATATTTTTTCTTCGTAATGTTCTGACAATTTCATTGGCAACATTTTTCTCTAATAAAATATTTTCGGAAAATCCTGGCTCGTACACTCTCGCTTTACCCTGCTACATAGACACTTTCTAAACTTATCCTCAGGTTCTAGGTAGAAAAAACCCTTATAGAGATCTACGATTAGACAAATGCAAAAAAAACATTCTTAGACATCTGTAAAAACCGTTAGTATGCTCACACGATGTATTAGAAAACAACGAATCTTCTAAATTGAGACTACTTTCTGATAAAATGTGGTCTCATTTTGAAAGTCTTAATTTACATCAAACAAACATCAGAGAGTGGGAAGTAAAGTGAGAGTGAGTACAAAAAATAGTGATCTCAATTAAAAAGTAGCCGAAAACAAACAGTAGATTGTCGACAGTATATAGATGTGAGACTCTATGTATATGATGAAGAATTTCATTTTCAAATAAAAGTGAATTTCGAGACTAATAATCAACCTAATCGTCTACAATGAAAAATCGACTAACTGTTAAATAACACTAATATGTGTTGTTGTTATTTTTCCGATACCAGTTTTAACGTAGATGTCACAAAATCAGCAAAGAAGAAATATTATGTAAATAACTGTACGTTTTATATATTATCCTTTAAAGTTTTAATACACTCACCGCTCTGATTAGAAAGAAACTAAAATTTATTTTAATAAATTAGAGTTTCGCATACATAAATTGACACTTCCTCTTTTTTTTCTTCTTCTTCTAAACATTTACTTTCCGTTCATAATGGTACAATAAATCGACCATTGACACCCGCTGATCTGTTTGATTAATTTCTCATGTCGATGTGAAAAAAAATGAGAAAGTTTAATATCTTGAAGGAAATGGATATCACTATTAAAAAGCTATTTACATATTTATCGGTCACTTATCAACTAATCTGTGTCTGTAATAAACAACACTTCTTTTCATTCTATATGATAACACACACGTCTTTTATGATCAATTTTCATTGTTGTCACACACATTTTCATTTTGTTAATCGTTCAATTAACAAGTCAATTTGAGAAAATAGAAGAAGAAAAAAAAGTGAAAATGACAAATATTGTACTCAATTTAGAATTGTTTGTTAATAAAAATGAATCTCAAAAATGAAAAAAACAAAACAAACAACAATGATATACTTGACACATCATTTTTCTTTTAAGTTTAAGTGTTATTGAGTAACACATTTTCAAAAATAAATATCACTCACAACTCACTTAAATAATTTCATCAAGCTAATTATATACATCACAAATGAACAAATTCGACTGTAAAGACGACAATGACGCATCACATAGCGTCATCCTTTCTGTTTTGACTTATCAACAAACGTATTAAAACGTCTGTATTGGCAATACAGCAATTGTATTGTATTGTAATTGGCAATTTATTTCTTATATTTTCAAAGGCACGATGTTTTACTAAGATATCATAAGATCATCTCGTCTTTTTCATATATAAAAACATCACTTTTGACCATATACAGGGATCAGAGCTGACGTTACTGAGGGATGTGTGGGGTGATGCGACACCCTCAAAAATAAAAATAAAGCGCTTTTACCCAACCAGAAAATTTTTTTTTCTTGCGTTCTCTTAAAAAAAATGCTTGTCTCAATGGAGCACCCACCTCGTTTTTGAATACACTATATGAAGGAACATCTAAAAATGCAGTTTCCTTCATGTGTCTACAAGTGTGATGGTAACTGATTATACAACAGTACGTCCGAAATAAATAAAATGGCGAGTTTTGTATCGTTTACTTTACTTTAACAAACTTGTCAAAAAAACGTTTTTGAACTTACTCCGATTTTTGGAACTACAGTCCACCCTCTGTTTCAACTCCTTCACGCCGCCACTGGTCGCAACAAATTTTTCTACTGTTGTAACTAATTTTCAAAAAATTAAAGCCAAAGACTTTTTGTATTAGAAACTCGACCATTATTAGAGCGTCGCCTCTGACCATACAATAAAATTTAGATTTGTTTCCATTTTAAACAATCAGCAACCATCATTAAATTTCAAAATTAACCATTTATCATGTAATAACTTATTGCTGTTGTTTTTCCCATCTATAAATGAAACTCTTTTAGGTCTGTGAAAGTTGATTTTATCACAGACGTTTAATTATGTAAAACGTTTACTGATCTTTAATTTACAACAACAACAACACCAAATAGTTTTATAGAAAAAAGCATCACTTGCTTTTATATTAAAAGGATGTGGTTGCTGATTTATTCACTCATGATGTTTCTTAACTATCAATTTACACTATACATATATATATCGGCTTAAAATCGTTTGAAAATGATGATCATTGAAATGAAAAGTGTGAAGTAAAAACAACAAACATCAGACAGTCAATCAATCAAACGATTATAACAATCTTCTTTCTTTTCTTTTCGTTTTTTGATTGTATTAATGATGGCAATTAATATAGTGGCGAGAGAGAGAGAGGGAGATGATTTCTATATATTTTTTTTTTTTTTGCTTTTCTTTTATATTTTTCTCTTTCTTCTTGATTTTTAACCAATTATAAATCAAATCAACGGGTAGGATAATCGATCAGCCAATCAAAAATTAAAACACTATTCTAAATAGATATATGAATGAGAATATGAACAGTTTATTCTATCATTTTATAAAATTTTCATAAACATTGAAAACAACATGTCTAAATTTTCCATTGACTCGTTGTTAAATGTTTCTAATGAAAATGAAAATGAAAATAATATTGAGCAACGAACAATAAAAATAAAAAATTCACAACCACAACAATCACAACAACATCAACAGCAATATTTTAATTCTTCTTTATATCCCTATTTATTTCATCCCTATTTACAATCATTTTTAAATTATCAACAAAATACAAATAGTTCTTATTTAAAATTAAAAACACAATCAGGTAAAATATATTTCAAAGATAAATTAAAATATATTTTTTCTTTTATTTAAACATTTACAAATTCTAATTTTTAATATACTTTTATTTCTATAAATATTACATTTAACAGTTAAAACGTTTCGACGTTTACCAACGTCTTCATCAGTAGCAACATTATTGCTGAAGATGTTGGCAAACATCAAAATATTTAGCTGTTAAATGTAATATTTGTACGAATAAAAGTATATTAAAAATTAGTATTTATAAACATTAGTGCTGTAATTTAAATAATCCAATAATAATAATAAAATTTTATTTAAACATAATTAAACTAAAATATTTCTTTTATTCTATTATAGAAAATCGAAATCATTCAACCAGTTTGAACAGTTCAAATAATACAACAAATTCACGAACATCAAGTTTTAGTGATGATGATGATAATTCATCTTTGGGATCTTCAATTACAACAACTACACCATCATTATCATCACCAGATAGAATTTTATTTCGTCAAAATATGTTATCACAAGATAATTCTATTCCAGATATTGGTTCGACAAATAATTCAAATAAATCACGTCGTAAACGTACAGCATTTACAAATGATCAATTAATTGAATTAGAAAAAGAATTTCATAATAAAAAATATTTATCATTAATTGAACGTTCAGATATAGCTAAAACATTAAATTTAAGTGAAATACAAGTAAAAATATGGTTTCAAAATCGTCGTGCTAAATGGAAACGTATTAAAGCTGGCGCATTAAGACAATTTAATCAACATCATACAGAGACAAATGAAACACAAACAAAAATTATATGTCCAATACCATTACATGTTAAACGTTTACAATCGAAAAATAATAAAAATATAATTTAGAACATATTCATCGTCCAATTATAATTAAATATTTGTTTTTGTTGAATTTTCATGTTGTATTTTGTTCTTTTTTTTTTTTATTCACACAATAATTCTACTACTGTAAAGTCTACTTTTTGAAATTAAATTAAGTACTTGGTAAAAACGTCTCAGATAGATAACCTACATTCATTCTATTATTTCATATATTCCATCATGACACTACACACAGTACATTTAAAGTAAATTTTCTCTTTTAAAATGATGTATTTCACAAAATAGTCAAAGTTATATAGAATAACGAAACGTTTTGCGATTAAGACGAGAAAGAGAGATGATTACTCTCTCGTTTTTATTTGTTTTCATCAGTGAATTTTTTCTAAAAGTGTTTGTGTTTTTATCCAAACCAAAAACGTTCGAAAATCCCTGCTAATGATGTCGACACAGCGTTATCTTTTTTTTAAGTTCCATTTAGAAAATTATGACACAATGATTTTTAATTTCACTCTCGATTTCCTGAAAAGAAAACTTTTTAGATTGATCATGGATAGATTGCTGTATTTAACTGATGTTCAAATAGTGCATTGTCTAAAATTAAATTTACTACGAATCTAACGTAAATAAACTTCAATAGTTAAACGGAGCTTAAAAAAAACGATATTGGTGTAAACGTAGTGGCGTACTAGGTTTTTGTGATCGACATATCAATAAAAGCATCAAAATAAGCGTCATCCACATTTTTTAACTATTGTTATGCTAATATTTTTCGGATGTTATTCTATCACGTGTTTCTTTATTTCCAAGTGTGTAAGCACTAATGTATAGTCTCCTATTCATGCTTCAACTGAGACTGCAGAAGTAGAACTCAGAAAACAATGCGTATTTCCTAAATTTTGTTTGGTATATGATTCTTACTCATTAATCATTGACAAATTGTTAGACTATTGATTTCTCTCTTTTTACTTTAACTAACTAGCGCATATAACACGATCAACAAGTTTTTGAAATAAATAATTGAGCATTATTCGTCACTAGACATTGATCTTTGGCTATATTTTTCGATTAAATTCTGAAATCAATAAAGAAGAACTTTCAAAATTCTCACTAAAAGAGACGAAAAAAAACCAAAGAATTTGAAAATATCTCGATATACAGTTAGAATGAATAAACAAATTCTAATCGACGTTCTTTGCGCAGAATTCTCACTATAAAATATCTCTAACATTAGATACATAACAATCGAAAATTTGATTTAACTTTTTAGACTTTGCCGAAGATGAATATAACAAGTGTGTATTCTTTTGTGTATGTATAATTTATAACCGTGACAATGATTACTATTGAAGTAACCGACATTTTTCTCCTATTCATCTGGGGCATTTGTTGCTACAGTTTCTAATTAACTGTAATATGATGATCGACGAATGTTTCTATGATATAATATTCTTAATTTATTTCATATGAATGTGTGTATTCTTTGATTTGTCTTTTTTCCCATGAAAAATGAAAAAACATGTTAATTATTCATGTTATAATTATTTAACAGTTGTCTTCTGACTTTCACTATTGAATTTTTGTTATGTTGTTTCATTATCTTTTATATAATAATAGTATGAATAGTAGTCTATAGACTCAATTAAGTTGAATGTGTCATTTCGATCATCCATAAGATAACATCATAAAACGCGAAAAAAAACAAAACAAAATAGAAGAAATTTTTCTCTTAATTTTTGATAGTGGACGACATTCGATTGATGAAAAAACCAAAATAAAAGAAATGATGAGCGGTGTTAAATAAGAGAAAGATCAAATCATTATTTGATTAAAATATTCACTTTTTGTTCTAACTTATTATATGTCGACTAGTAGCTCACAACATGCTCGAATCACATGTATTTTCAACTGTTCTCGCTATTCGACGAGCTAATACAATCCATATTTTAATCATATTACTTATGTAAAATATCTTTTAGTTTTTTGAAACTCCGTAAAGAGACGTTGAGATTATACACCCAAAATCCCATGGTTTTCGGTGGTTTTTTAATCCCCATCTCTCCTAGTAAATCATCTTAAATTATAACTAAACGAAAATGTTATTAGAAACCGAATAATCAAGGTTTAACAAAATAAATCAGAGTTAAATCATTAAGAAAAACTACCGAAAATAAAGATTAATTTATTTATGAGATATGCTCAGTTAAACTATTGAATGAAGGATATAGGAGTTTCACAATTTTAGCGGTGCTTTGACAAAATTTTTTGTATATAATTCACTTGTCTTGATTTTATTCTTTACAAAACATAAATAGTCATAATTTGATAATGTTATATTATTGATAACCAATTAACATATATAGGTAAATAACATATACCCATCACTTTCTTTTTCTTTTTTTCTCTTTTTCGGATTAAAATACTAAAATACCATAATTGAAATTAGTTATTCAAAGCAAAAAAAAAAACAAAAAAAATTAAACTTTTTAATTGTACAGAGAAATGGTTAAATCCCATAAGCAATTATAGACAGTGATAAATCATTCAATGGATTTTTTTTCTTCTTCTTCTTCATCATCAAAAAACGAGGTGAATGCTGTTAATAGAACGAAAAGTAAAAAGAAAAATCCGTCACATTGAATGGATTATGCATCTGTTTGCTAATTTTTGTTTCAAATGTTATTTCGTCACTCCTATATATCCCTTTTCATTCACAATAATGTGTGATAGGATAAAACTACCAAGCAAAAAAAATAAAATAAAAGTCAAATCATCATGATTGATATATTCTCCCAGTCTATTATAATGATGGCATTGAAATTAGTTTGGTCAATTAGTTTTTGATTATCATTCACATTCAAGATGAGTAAATCATTTCATTTTTTTTATTTTTTTTTATTGACATCGCGACGATGCATGACTTCTGTTTTGTAATTGTGAAAAAAAAAATAATAGGAATACTATATATAATATCAGTTGTATGATGGAGATAAAATAGATCATTAACAAAAATTATCGTTTAGATCGACTAAAAGAACGTAATTGTATATTGTGTAATTTTTACCAAGTGACTGTTCAAAAAGTTCAACTCTATTTGACAGATGCTCACCTAAGTAGTCTAAATGTATAAGAACTTGTTTACTTGTTAGTAGTTGTACAACAAACGTCTATTAACGGAAAGATTTGATATCATGATATAGAAAAACGATGATTTCGAAAGTATCCTGTTGTTTTTTTGAAAATCGAGTTTGATATGTTCTAATATAGAGTCATGTGTCTGTCCTCTTTTAACGTATTTTCACAAAAAAATTATTTCAACATCATTTTTTTTTGCTAAAATTATTTTCACACTGAGACACACAAAAAAAGACAAACTTTTTCTTTAAACTAAACAGTATAATACATAAAAATGTTCTCTTGTAAATGAGACATTAACTTTGGAAAATCCTGCACTAAGTGGTTATATTAGACGCGTGTTTCCCCATGCTTAGTTTTACGTTGCAGATGTCTTAACAGAAAAAAGTAGCTGTTTTTCACAACAGTGCTTCACTTAGAACACATTAGAACGCTTAAATTTTTATCACAAAGAGACAAGATCTAACCGTATGTCTATTTTCTTTTTGTTTTCAAAATTTTGAACAACAGTCACACATGAAAAAAGTGATTTTGACAAAAGAAACATGGAAAAAAAGACAACAGATTACAGAGGGTTGTTGGCAAAATGACTATAGAACTTTTCTACTACTTCGCGAGATCTGTTTATCCTGAAAAATCATGGCTCGGTATTAACGACCGTCCACTCAAAAAAAGTCGATTTTGAGATTTATACATGGTTAGATAGCCCAAAGTGTCTGCTTTCAAATACACTATAGATTTTTGATTTTACGATGGTTTTTGAGAGGATTTGACAAGCTTTTCTAAAGGATCATTTTTTTTTTCAAAATCGCTTTTTTAAGTTAAATCTGCCACCATTTACAAGATTTCTTCTCTATGTTAAGTTCTAGCAACCTTGCATTAGTCTTAAATTAAAAAGAAAACTCGGCGCTACGGCATAGTAGAGCCTGGTTTTTCTAATTTCATTTTAGTCTTTGAGATAATATAAAAAAGGTATTCGGTAAGATTAGTCCATAGTTTTTCAGGTTTTCGAGGTAAACCATTAGGGAAACGACAAAAAACAAAAATTTTTAAAATTAGGCTCTGCTCTATCATAGCACATAGTTTTCTTTTTCATTTAAGACCAATGCCAGGTTTCTAGAATTTAAAATATAGGAGAAATCTTGTAAATGACCAATTCTACTTGTTTGACCTTTGTATCTAGAATAACTTAGAGAAAACTCATGATTTCGAGTTCAAATTTTTAGTGTGAACGCAATTTGATAGGGCTAACATTCTCTGTAAATTTGGTTAAGATCAAACATTTCCTCTCGAAAATCAATTTTTGAGTGGGAAGGGATCATTCTTTATAAATGCGAGAGAGGTGAAGGTGTACTTCATATCAGGAAAGACAACTATGCAACCTTTCTTTACTTAAAAGAATCTGATTCTAATGTTATAAATCTTCTAACTTCCTAATTTGATTTCAGAATTCATATAGATTCATGACCGACACCATCAACAATAAAAAATGGTGCAATTAACACAATTTTCCAATGATAAAAATGCAGAAGTGAAATTATAATCACAGACGTTAACAACAATTATAGAAGATTATTAATAGTAAATTCTCTAGTGACAAAAATACTCCATCCTCTTTACAATTACGATTATCAGTTATAATATAAAAGAAAACAAAAATTGTTCTTTTTCTGTCCTCTCACAGCACACATAAAACATCTGTCTATAATTGACTGACATCATTAATCAGATACGAATGATTTATTTTTAATGCAATTTCTCTCATTGCTTTTTGTATTGACCGCGACTTCAATATAATTAGAGAAAAGATGATAAAAAAAATTAGAATCAAAAATAAAATCAAAATATATAAATCAGCAGGGACAATATTTCATCTTTTTCTCTTTTTCTCATTCTATTGAAAATTTTTTCTTCTTTTTTTTTAAACTTACATATGACGAAGACGTTTGAATTCTAATACTTTTAAATCATGTTGTATTTGTTTTGCTGTTGTTTTTAATAGATTAATACGACAATAACGTGGCAATTTGATTTCATTCAAATTAGGGTCATGAATATCCAATGTTGTTACAAGGTCTGTTGAATCGTTTAAATTTCGATCACGAACTAACTTTTTAACACATTTATCAAATGATGTTTGATTTCGCTTAATCACACCCTAAAAAAAATAAGAATAAATATTAGTAAACATAGTATAAAACTTCATGACAAGCAGCATTAAACAAGAGACTTTCATTCTTTTAAGAAGGATTTTACGACAATATCGAGTATTTTCTTCATAGCAAAAATTATTTTTTGTTGATACCAATTTCATTCGATCCATTACTCAAAACTAAGGGAAAGAAATTGTTCTTTTTGGTCTGAAACTATTCGCAAATCACTTAGTCAGGTTGTGAAGCTAATGTATGGAGAACATGGCTAAAGTAAACACAGACGGCAGCGACTCATCAACAAAATTTTGCATAGGGAATGATCGCTGTAGTTTAAGTACTTTTCAGCTTAGTACCTCTTCGTTGTCGAGAAATCAACATTTTTACAAAAACACCTCAGAATAGTAGAGGAAAATGATCGCTTTTCGTACTTTAGCTAACACTTTTCATCCATTCTTTCCAGAAAACATTTTATTTGAAAGAGCATAAAAAAGTCGAATAAAACCTATTATTTCATTACTCCCGAAACGTTGAACATGTAGAAAAAAACTGGAATTTTAAAAATTATGACTTTTCAAAAACACGATTGTTTTTTCGGAAAAAAATCGAGTTTTCATACTTAGCAAAGCTTAATGAAAATTTAAACGATATATATTTTGCAGCCCTTGGAATTCTACATTTTTTTATGCTCTTTCGAATGAAATGTTGTTTGGAAAGAACGGATGAAAAGATATAGCTTTAAACGACTTTAAAGATATAGCTAAAGTATGAAAAGCGGTTAGTTTTGTCCACTATTTTAAGGTACCTTTAGGAAAATGTTGACTTCTCGACAACGAAGAGGTACTAAGATCAAAAAAACTATGTCTTTCGCCTAGTTTTGAGTGATGAATAGAATAAAATCAGTTTCAACAAAAAATAATTTTTCCTATGTTATATGAATGTTGGATGCTGCTGTGAAACCTAACCTAAAAGCATTCTCTTACAAAAGTGTAATGTTTCTAACCAAGTATCGATCTCACGAGATATACATCGAGATGTAGTCTGAAGCGTTTTCTCTTGAATCTTTCCGATTGGATCTAACCCTCTATAATAAACAGCTTTCTAGGTATTAAGACTATTTTGTCAGAAATCCTAAAAAACGGGCTTGCTGAAAGTCGATAATGTATTCGTTTCATACTGCATAAATGCTCTTTTCAAATATTTAGATTTAATTTGTAGCACTGCCATTTCTCTTCAAAATAAGGCAGACATAGGGGAATTGTATGCGATGTCCCGGAATAAAGTTCAGAGATCCTGAGTGTGCCATCTGATAAAAAAACAGCTGATTTACTTTCCGGTGACACTGGAAATCGAAACCTTAAAAAAATACTATTCAGGAGGTCTATGTCAACGTTTAAGCGTTTAAATGTATGGTCAGTCGAATCTTAATTACCAAGCAGTTTTTTAACATGAAAATAATTTTAAAAACAGCAACATATGCAGTTTAAATGTTCGATTTGTCACTACAATATTCGGTAATTCTCCAAAAGAGCCAAAAATCTGGCATAAAATTTAATATCAAACAATTGTGATATAAAACAGAATCTTTTATCCAGAAAATTCGGGCATTCATATGTTATATCGATATTTCCGGAGCCGTACGTAGAATTTTGACAAAGTCAGAAATATATGCAAAAGGTGTGCTCGGATGGTTTGGTTTTATTCAAATTTTGCTCTTATCATCAATAACCTTTTACAATAAGTCACATGAGATTTTTTATGGTGCAATCTTCGGTGATCAAAAGTCGTTCGGTGCTGATTGATGTTTTTTGAACGGGAACAGTCTCATTTATCGCGTTTATTATATTTTGAAGAAAAATGGGTTTACTCCCGTATATTCGAAAATGTCTTTCAACTCATTTTTTCACCACACTTGTTTATCGAGATTTTTCCTTTTGTTTTCGCGAAAACGCGTTTAATTGAGTTTTTTAACCTAAAGTTCATAATTCATAAGTCCTTTTAGCGGGAAAAAACAACTCATCAGATCAATGTTTACACGCGTTTTTTTAAAATCTTTTGCGATTACACGCATGAAAATTAACATGAAACTAAATTGTATTAACAGTCTTCTGAAAACATTCATATTCAAATACTTTATTTTAAAATTGCCTCTTTAAATCTTTAAAAACGGCGAAATTTTGTATAGATCTGGCATATCGTACTGTCGCAAAGTCACTGTAATCATCATACATCAAATTGTCAAGATACTAAGATGCTTTATCTGAATTGGTTGTACAGTATAGAAAAAACTATTTGTAGAGACGATCGTAATAGTGAGAGTATCTTACTTTAAATTTTCCTCGAACACCCACTCCAAAAATCGCATCATAAACAAGTATGAGTGCTAGATCATTGGATAAAAATTGTTCACGTTCCAATAATTTTGAACGATCGACAATTGTTTGAAGAATCGTTCTGTTTTTTACACATCTTGACACTAATGCTAATAATTGTGGCTTATTCTAAGACAAGAAAAATACAAGATTTTTAAACAAAATTATGAATCTATGGCAACTTACATTAAATGAACTTTGTGCAACTAAACTACGTATTGAACGATGGGTCTCAGTATAAGTCTTCATAATCCGAAATGCTTCATGATATAACATTATCGATTAGAAAATTATGAATAAGATAAAAGATGAAATCTGAAATCTGAAATAAAATCATCGAATAATTAATTAGATGGCAAACAATGAACAACAGATTGATCATTTAACGAACTTGAGTTTGGATAAAGAAAAATAGTTGAGAGATAAATCGAGGTTATACTCTAAAAATAACTAAATAGACTAAAATAAAATAACTAGAAGAATCTTAATATTTAAGAGGACTATTTTCCAAACAACATTATCATGCAAAAATATGAAAAATACAAAAAAGTAACTAATTTCCTTGCGAATATTCTATTAAAATTTCAACTAAGATTTAACTTTTTAATTATTCAGAAATTTCAATGATCCATAAACGGTTGAAAAGAAACTGTAAATGTTGGATATTCTCAGAGTTTTTTTTCTCGTGATGACTAAATTACTGCACCAACATCGTGAACTTGTCGTATTCTACTTCTCTCAAATAATGCCTCTGAATTTTTTATTAAACGGAATAGATACATAGATTCTATTGAATAAAGTTTTGAATCGTGAATAAGAATATAAATGACAATAAATCGTAATATTTTTATAATATTGTTGAATACAATCAAATTTTATTTAAAATCTATTACAGAATTGTGGTCATATGTTGTTGTATAGAGTTGTGGGTAATAAAGAGATATTTTAAAGAAAAAGCCTGTTATCATCTTTTGCGTGAATACAGTTACAAAATAAGATTCAAGACCACAATTTATACGTTCGATTTTAGAAAGGCACTTAGTACGATAGTTCAACGTCTCTTCGTTCGATTGCACTAGCTTTTTTGTCTTTGAAAACATGTTTTCAGTCTGTTACTAAAGTTTTTTTTCAAAAGTGCGAAAACCTAAGGAAAAAAATATTATTTTTAGCAAATACACAAGGTTCGCATAAGTACCCGTACATATCTATCAACTAAATAAATTTTGTTTTACAACCACTTTTTCGTTAAGAAAAGCTTCAAAACTTGGAAACTTGAACCAGTCTTTACTATACGCGCAGTTTTCGAGAGTAATTTCTGTAACTTTTCTCAAAAACTCACATTCCAAAGAGCTGGGAGACGTTTTAAATTGAACGTAATATATGTATCTACGAGCCTAACCGAGTCTCAGTTTTGAATTTCGAGCTAACTTTTTTTTGGTATTAAGTAGAATTTTTGTGAAATTAGAACAGAATCTTTACAAAATGAAATATTGTAAATATCCATCTTTATCAGGTCAATTTAGAATATATTTCGAGCTCTATGGCATATATGTACGGTTATAGCGAATTATTGCAAATATGAACCCCCTTTTTTTTGACTCATTTTTGGCTGAGGTCTCTTGAATGCTGACAGATAGAGTCTTCAAAAGTTTATCGTAACTATACTTTAAATTGGATCGACATTTCCAAAACATTTCTTCAAAATCAGATGTGACATGATGCATACAAAAATGTTTTTCAATATTAAATTGTTTTTTTGAAATTTTCATTTGAAGAAAAAAAAGTCAAGTTTATGAAACAATCGTTTCTTAATTGGACTTAAACGCTTTTTTATTCGAAGATATTAATAATAAATGAGAGAATAATAAGTAATAATAATAACTATCGAAAGATGAAAAGAAAACAAATATAAAAACACGTATACCGATGGTATATATGTTCACATAGGTTTTTCTCGTTTGTACTGTGGTATATATGTGTGTGTGTATGTGTGTGTACGTGTACTACTTAAAAAGAAAACAAAAAAACAATAATAAAAAAACAGTCAAATAAGACACGAAATACACACTTTGTTTGTTTGTTAGTTAGTTAGTTAGTTGAATAATCAAAACAAGAAAAAAAGAGAAGATTAAGCCAATGTTCTCTGATTATACATTTGTGTTTTCAACAACAATAAAACGTTTATTCTATTTACAAACAAACAACACACACACAAAAACAAAATTTGGCATTAGCACATGGGTTTTTCTTTGAGCAAATAAACATAGTTTATATTATAAAAAAAAAGAAGAAAAGACGTAAAAAGAGCAAATCCATACTGGAATGTACTAGAAACATACCCCTGAATTTTTCTTTGAAAAAAAGAAAAGAAAAATAGAAATGATCATTGTTTGTTTGACTGTGCTTTTCTTATCGATCGATAGTGTTGGATGGGTTAAAAAAACACAGAAGTTAAAACAAAAGCACCAATAATGAATGTATAAAGGCGAAAAACACAAAGTAATGGCTCATCAAATAATTTCTTCAATAAAATTCAGAATAAAACAACAATTTGTCTTTAATAATAATAATAATAATAATAATAGTAGCAGTAGTAGTAGTAGTAGAATAATAACAAATGAGTTATGAATTACGAAAAGTGTATAATAGAATAGAATAAATTTTCTTGTATAAAAAAGAAACAAAAGAGCAAAAACAGAATATTGATTGCATGTATTAAAAAATAGAACAACAAAAACATCATGTAAAGATAGAAATATATATGAATATGATAACATATTTCTTTGATATCATCTTTAAACAGCACTTAGTTTCACACCTAAAATAAATAAAATAAAACTAAGAGATTAATTAAATAATTTGAATTAATAGCTTAAGCAGTAGAAAAGTTATTTGTTTTGAGTTTTTGTTATATGATGCATGCTAACGCAAATAAATTTTGATAATGTTAGTATTTTGTCGTAAAAAAAGTTGCGCTATCTTCTACATCTTGTATTGGACAACAATCTAAATTTACTGTAAAATTTCTTGTCATATAAAGAAAGAGTCAGTAACAAGCGTATCATACACGTACAACACTCATATATATATATAACTGTCAACACATTTTTCTCTCAATAAATAAATAAAAATGGTATATTATTAGGGAAAATAGAGCGAGCGTTAATAAAGCAAAATAAGACAGCCACGCAAAATTCTCATTTTTTTTTTCTAAAGAAAATCTTTTTTAAACATGATAGTTGTCTGTATATAGAAACATAAATACTGATTAATAATAACTGTTATGATTATGCAACAAACGAACAGAGAAGGCTGTCCACCATAAGTCAAAGTTCTAAATTTGAGATTTCTTGCCAACAATTCCTCATATCGCACATGTTCACACGCAGGGGGTTGTATCACGAAAAAATTTAAATCAAAGTCTAGACTTAAGTGTACCAAATTAGTACGTAAGTGCACATATCGAAGACTTAAGTCTAACTTAAGTCTAGACTTTGACTTACGTTTTTTTGTGATACGGCCTCCAGCAGCAGAATCCCGAAAGAATCTAAACATTTTTAATTATAGATTTATGAATTTAAAATCTAAGAATTTCAGAATTAAGGAATTTAGCTCACACTGTCCAAAAAATCTATACGTCTAATTGTCTAAAACTCTAAATGTTCTTCAACTTCTCAGAAGTCAGAAGTTTAGAATTTTAGAGCCTCTGACTTTTACAATTTATGTGCATAGCAGATTTATTTTAAATACTAAATTTTCTCTCATTAAAACGTATATGACAACGATCATCACTTGACAAATGAAACAGAAAACGATTTAAAAAAGCCTAGATCGTTGCATCAGCATAGAAGGATAGAGCAAATTCCTAAATTCTGCTATTTTGTAGTAGTCTCTTGTATAACAAAAAGTCTACAGAGGAGTAAGTGATCTCCGTTATATATTATACATTATCTCCTATTGATAAACTGTTAATAAAGTATGTCCATTTCCAACGTACAATATTGCTTATTTTCAAATTTAGAACTTTTAGTTGACGCGGCCATCTCTGTAAACAGGAAAGCATGCTTCTCTATTGACAAAAATATTTTTCATAAATGACAAGATTTTGATACATGCAAAATAAATTCTTTAGATAATATAGTTTCAAGAATTTATACACCATATAGTTATTAGAAAGAGGTATATTGATGTTAAAATAGTGGAACAGATTGATCTACTATAATGAATAAATTCTAGTAAATAGAATAGATATCGTTTTTGTGATCTTATCCATTTTTCAATTTTCTTACTACCTGTTACACAGTTAGAAAGAAAAGAAAGCAAAAAACAATAGATTGAGAAAAGATGTGAATATTGAAAATCATCACCTTTTAAAGCTTTTTCAGCATGTTGTTCTTGTTATTAGAAAAAGATGTTTTTCTTTCTTGTTTTCGATTGTATACGGAGCACTGTACATATCAAAAAACAAAAATTGAGACTTTTTTCTACTAAACTCTAAGAATATATGCTCTTCTCATTAGCTAGTAGTTTTAAAATAGGCAAAAATATCAAGAAGATCATACAAAATGATCCGGCATGCTATCCAAAAAATAAAATAGATAATTGATATGATAATAACACAGTAACAAACATTATATTAGCAAAAACAAAGAATAAGTAAGAAAAATAGATTTAATAAATAGAGAATGTCCAACCTCATCGAGATGATACTCTGTATATTGAACTAATGTCGCTAAAAATAAACAAAAGAAAAGAAAATAGTAAATCATGATATTATTTAACATAGAATAAATGATTATCCCATATAGTATAATATAGAGAAACACAAAGCATTTATGCTAATTATCTGTAGAAGCTTACAGATCATTTGTCTAAAGAAAAAATAATTTAAAAAAAATATATTAGCAATACGATGTTTTACCCAATAACAGCAGTTAATAAAAATAAAAAAAACATGCTTTTCTACTTGTCAAAAAATATCAAAAGAAAAAGCGATTGAATAAAATCATAATGAAGTAACGGAAAAGACGTTGAGAAAAACTTCTTATTTTTATTTTAATTATTTAATATTTAATTCAACGTTAGGTCCAATTCATGTGAATAAATTAAAATATGTAGATATTCACCGTAGTGGATACATATTTTAACAACTAAACTAAAAATGGTCCAATATAAAATTCACTCTTTTCAAATCCTATTGAAATCTATTTATTAATTCTAATGTTCAAAATTCAAAACTTTATCACAATAACTAAAAAGTATATGAAATTTCAAGCGTTGAAAACACAGAGCGTGAGACCATTAGTAGCATTAGCATTTTTGCAAAATTTTAATATTCGAGCTTTTATATCAATCATAAAAACAAGCAATATTATGTGTTTCACTTTCATTTTCATTTTCTCAATGCAACATAGTGCACTTTCTATCTCATACAAAGTCTAACGAAGAAATGAAAAAAGAAAAAACCAAAAAGAAATCAATGTTTTCTCAAAAAAACAAACAATCTCAAAATTTTAGTTTTATTTACTTCCCCTAGTGAATGAGCAAAAATCGGGTACCTATTGGGTACCCTGCTACAGTAATGTTATAGGTTTCCGGAAGCAAAAGTATTTTGTCCAGATACTTTTTTTAGGTACCTCTGCTATCCTGTGCCAAATATTAAAGTATCTCCTCACCCATCCAAAGTAATGTCATAAGTACTTAGACATACTTGTAGCAGTCAAAGTTCTTAGGTACCCGAAGTCAAGTACATTCACTAGGGTCATCTTTTCCTCTTATATGAGATTACTCATAAGATTCATATAAATGTTAGATAATTGTTTTTATCAATATATTACTTCTTTTTTTTTTCTTCTATACTACGTCTAATACGTCAATTAACATCGTCCAAGTGTAACGAAACTATTTAATATATTGCTTATAGTTCAATAACTATATTTTAATTTAATGTAATATGTCACAAAATATCACCTTTACAAAAACGCAAAATATTTTTTATTCTTATTATATATAAATTATTAACTATAGAAAGTGCTTGAGTGAGTATTTAAATGTGCGCTCGTATTATATACAAAGAGCGATCTGAAATTCAAAGCGTTAAAAAAACGTTGGCGATTAATATATTTAATATCCGGAAAAAAAAAAATGAAGAAAAGAAGGAAAGAAAAACAAAATAAAAAAAAACCTTGTGAGCATAACTATTTTATTATCTTACGTTTGATCTCCATGCACCTAAAGAGACGAGAAATAGAAGAAAAAACGAAAATTTGTTTTTTTCTCATCAAATTTTCCTGTAAAATAATAAATTCTAGCCAAAACGAACTATTTTTCAACATTTAAATACATACCATTTTCATCTGAAAAACAATTTTGACAATGTAAACGTTGATTTCTAACTCGAACATCGGTTCCTTCAACACCTGTTGATAATTGTGTATTACATACACAACAACGAAAACATTCAATATGATAATAGAGTCCAAGACTTTCTATGACCATGGCTGAACCTTGTCCTTAAAATAGAATAATATTATAAATATTTTTTTTCTAAATAATTACAATGATAAAAAGACAAAATTTACCAAGTTCATCACTACATTTTGAACATCTTAATTTACCACTAACAGATAATACACGATTTCTTGTCGGTGATTTACTAAAAGAATAAATTGTAAAACAACAATATAAATCTTATACTATAGTACGGTGCTTAGTTAGTATTAGTTATAAAGATAAATAAAAATGATGAATAAAAGATAAATAATACATACTCATTTGTTCCATATTTTTGTCTCATCGATGATTCATAATTACTTTGATCATTAATATAACCATTTGATTCTGTTAATAACCGGTGATTACTAAATTCTTGTTGATGATAGAATTGTTGTTGAGGATGATATTGTGATGCTAATGCTGGTGTAGAACGTCTTCCACTTAAACCCAATGCAATATTTGATCCACTATTTGGTGATGGTATTATCGATGTGGGCACTTCTCGTCCATTTTTATTTGAAGAATAAAATCCATTTGTTTTTATCTGTCTTTCTGTTGTCTGTTTTGTTTTACGTTGATTATCACTACCTATCCATGATTGATCATCGAAACTACTCTTTTTTGGTACTTGATTTATTTGGGTTAACAATGTTTTACTATAATACAAAAGAACAAAGTAAATAATTATCTTATTTGTCTATCATAATATACAAAATTTAGTTTATTTAGCTAAACTCATAATTGAATATGATAGTTTTCTTGATAAATGAATGACGAGACATACCTATTTGTTCGTTTATTATCATTGATTGGTGAACCACTAACATTAATTGTCACTTTTTTTTGCGATTGATTAGTGTTCAAGAGTTGTTGTGATGTCTTATCTGTTTGTATATTTTGTTGTTGACGATTGTAAGAGGATGATTGTTGTTGAGGTGAAGACATGGCAGCTTTTAATTCATTCACATTTCGATCTTGTAAATATGTGCCAGCTGTTGCTGGTCGTTGATGTTGCTGTTGTTGTTGATGATTTGAAGATAAATCTTGTACAGATCGTTTTACATAACTCGATGTTGGTCTGGGTGTTAATGACGTTGATTGTTTTTGCGATGAAGATGAGTAGGGATCTAAATATTGCACCATACGTTCACTTGGATTTATTTGTAAACCGTATGTCTGTGGGTTTGATTCAGATAATAAATCTTTTGATGACATGTCAAATGAAGGTATTAACGGCTTTTTAAATTGTGGACGCAACGATGAAGATTCATCATGATATTGAGCATCAAGAGTTGATGAAGATGCGGGATGTTGGTATTGCGAAGGAGATGAAGATGGATGCTTCTGAGAACTTGACAGTATATCAACTGGAATATTTATTGGACGATCGTATCGTTGATCCTAAATATAACAATCCCCATGATTTTTACGAACTATCGTAGTAAACAGTCAGAATGTAACACACTTCAATCATTATCATGAAATGTATGATTATCTCGCTATAATAACTTACACGTTTTATTCCATTTGTTGGTGTTGTTGAATTTTCATAATTCATTTTTTTTGTTTTAAATCCTGTTTCCAAATCTTGTTGTTTTTCCACATATGGTCGTACTTGTGCTGTTGGCGACCGGACATGTTCAGAATGATCATTTTCAATTTGGTGTTGTTGCATCGACGATACATGTTCATTTTGTTGTCGATGTATTTGTTCATTATTGAACGTTGTTGTTGGCTTATGCACACCACCAAGTATATTAATCGGAATTGGAATTGATCCTGATGACGATAATGGTGTTTGATTAACCAAATGTTGTAGAGTAGATAATACCGACTCTGTTGATGGATTAAGCGGTGATACAGATGCTGCAATCGATGAAATAGTAGAATGGGATAATGCTAATAAAAATACTCCTATTATAATGGATTAATTGAAAATATATTGAATTTATTACTCACGTGTACTCGACATAGTTCGACTTGTTTGAGTGGAAAACCTAAACATAAACTTTATCTTTTAATTTGATAAAAATAAATTAAAATAAAATTCTACCTAGACATCTCATCGACAACAGGAGTGACAATATCTTTTGTTGGAACATGTTGTTTATCAACATCCTAAAAAGATTAAAATGTTGATAATTTTCTTCACTACAACATGCAATATCTATCTATTAGAGAAGAAGAAGAATTTCAAACCATCTCATGCACAATGATTTGTGAAATAACAGTTTATTCAAATAAGACGAAGAATAATGAACAAAAGTTTCATATCACCCAGTTTAGTTACAATTAACTGTTAGACAAAAAAGTCATAATTAAATATATGTATATGTATATATTTTTATTCTATGTTAATATAATACATACATCAAATAAATGAGTCATTATAAGTCTATTACTACGTGTAATTCATCTTAGTCAAGTACAAAATTGTCAAGAAATGACACAATGTACTTGTAAACACATATAGTTTACAAGATTCTCATTAAATAGATCAGAATAATAACAGACATAGTTAACAGAGGTGTTGATTAAAGCATAACCTTTCAAGATTATATTTTCTATCGCGAATAAAACTTGATAAAAAATACATCTAGTTTCTATACTATATGGCTTAACATCATGCAAAGCAAATAAAAGCTTTGGATTAAAAAAATAAAACAAAATGAAAAAATAAAAAATTTTTCATTATATTTTAGGTTATGTTCTTAAAACAATGATAAAAATAAAATAGTAATAGACACATATCTCATCTCGTCTCATACTAATAGATCTACTATGTGCTTTATTTTCTGCTAATTCTACAGAATAAAGTGAAATAGTCTCTTATTTTTATAGAGATATAATGGCAGAAAAAAAAAACGAGAGAGACAGAGTGTTGATTAACTCTTCATTTCTCTTATTTATTTTTTACCTTTGAATGATGATCAACACCCTTTAATTCATTTTCAAACTCGGTTTCCAAATCTTGTAATTCTTTATCATAGATACTCTAAAATAAGGTTTTTTTTTTGTTTTTTTTTGTTGAAAAAATTATTGAATAAAAAACGCTAAATATATCATGCATTTTTCTGACAAATGGATAAATAGATAGAAAAACTTTTGTGCAAACAGATATAGACAAAACACTCACACACAGATCCCATACATTTGAAATTGATCACTACTGCAAGTATTGTAATTAAAAGCATATTTTTAGCATATATTCAAATCTATCATTTCATTTCAAGCATGCGACTACATTAAGAGTCTAGTTATTATTTTTTGTGTGTTTTATATTTGTCTAAAGCAGTATTTTGTATTAGAAAAAACAAAAAAAAAAAAAAAAAAAAAATTTTTAATAATTAAGAATTGTATGACATGAATATATTAGATTATATGCGCACCTGTCATTTACTGCTTTGAAATTTTATTATAGTCGATAATAATATTAGGATTCTATTGTTTATAGTCTCTTTTACATTATAAAAGTATATATTAGTAACCTTTTACCCATCAATGCTCCGATCAAACCAGCATAACAGCGTGCATCCGATAATTAGTTTTTACACCAACAAAAAAAAAAAAACGAAAGAAAAGAAAAACAAAAAACGAAAAACTTAACATATTATCTGAATTAAAGAGCAATAGAAGAAATAAAAAGTTTTGATTACAAATGCGACTATTATACTCATTACTTTATTCAATATAATTACAAATAATTTCCACCAGTAAAAAATGACAGTATTAACTTGGTGTCATATAAATAGATCAAAAATTTTTTATTATTAATTACCTGTTTATAATCGAATTATGGTGAACAAAGTTATAAATATGAGCTAGTTGCATTTGTATGAATGTATTTTTGTTTTTTTATTTGAAAAATATATTTGTTTCATGCAGCTAACGTGTTCGATTAACAGATAGACTCTATGATAGACAATTTGAATTCATTTTGCGTCCTTGACGTTATCTCAAAAAAATGTTAAACATTCATTTCATTAGAGACACTTCTAACTCAAACGAAAAATCTCCAGAGATTATCGAACAGTAGCCAATGATGATGATGATCTCTCTCTCTCTCTCTCTCTCTCAAACATGCCATTTGATTTTTGAAAATAAAGCCCCTTATGAATAATGAAAATAAAAACAAAGGAAAATCAAACAATGCCGTAATAAAACATATGTAAAAACAATTAATTATTATGTCATTAGTTATCGTGCGAAAACATAAATAGATTGGTTATTTATTTGTTTGTCATAGTTTGGCGTGCATTAAAAAAAAAACAAAAATCAGAGAAAAGAGTGTGTAATGTATATGTGCATAAAGATTTTTTGTTTTTTTTTTTGAAAAAAAAAAAAAAACCAAAAACATTTTTAAATTAGTCTTTTTTTTAAATTTGTTATAAAATATCAAAGATATTCTACCTCGTCGAATATTTTATTTAGTTGATTATTACACAGAGATGATGATGGTAATGAATTAAAATTATGAGACAGTTCACTAGCTTGTAATAATGTTTCTTGACTTGTTGATAATGAACGTTTTTCAGCAGTCATTTTTCGAAATCCTTGAATCGATGAACGTGGCTACAGAGAGAGAAGAAAAATAAACGAATAATAATAATAATAATAATAATAAAAACTTATTGGGATATATAATGTGTATAATCTATATTAAATGAATCAACTCATCAATTTTAATAAATTGTCTTTTTTATGGTCAATAAAAAAATAAAAAAAAATAAAAAATAACTTTCATGTAATTCAAATAGCCTTCCTTTATCTTGAACGAATAAAACAAAATAAAAAATAAAAAATAAAAAATGAAAAAGCCATGCTGTTGGTTTTGCCTACTTTAAACAGTCCACTTTGGTGAATAGCATTAAAATAAAAATATCAAAAAACACACCCTGTACATGATCATGTGTATTCAAAGCAAATGTTTATTTGATAGTAAACATGCATATTTTGTTATCATCTCACTACTATTTTTTTTTTATTTGAATGCATTTTTAAATCGATGGGGTTAAAAAACATAAATATAAAGCAGTCGAAAGAAAACATGCTACTTATTTACGAATAAAAAACAATGGGATAATCTGTTTGATCTGTTCAAGTCATGTTAAATGCCGATAAAAACAAAAACAATTAACATTTTTCTCAATTTTTTCGAAGTTAGCAAAATTTTCTGTTCATATGTGTGTGTGTGTGTGTGTGTGTATAGAGAGAGAAGAAAATTCGTATTTTAAAAATAATAGTCAAAATATCTCTATCTTTTATTCTATTCTAGAAATCTTATGAATTGTGTGACGTTGAACAACATTTACATTGTAAAATAGAGAGACAAGTGATTTGAGTGCTAAAGAGTGTGAAATGAATGGTCGGTCGATAAGCATGTATCTACAACTTATACGATGTGTATAGTCTTGCATACACTAGTTTAAAAACTATAAAGTTACTCATTTTCTTTTTTGCATTTTTACCATCAATGTTAATAGTTCTTTTTGAGAAAATTTAAATTCCTGGAAAAAATGGACACATCGGCAAAATAAGAGAATTCATTTTTTATAAAGATCTATGATGACATATTGTTCATTGTTTCTTCTTTTAAAAAAATAAAAGAAAAAAAGTTAAATTAACATACCGTTCCATCTGTATTCATTGTATCAACAGTGTTTGACGATCGAAATGGTTTTGGTGCAAATATATTTAATGATGATGTTCGATTTGGAGTGATTGGTACCATTGTTTGTGGTGGTACATCGCTCGCTGTTAACGGTGTATAGGGTAAAAATGTATAAACAGGAGACGTTGGTTGAGACATTGTTAACGGTGTTGTAGGTGAATTTAACACTGGCGAAGAAAAATCGGACGACGGCGACTTAATATTATTATTTATCGTTATTGGATTGTTTAGATCATTGTTTAATTTAGAAGATGATAATTTTTCTATATTATTAGGTATAAACTTATTATTCGAGTTTGATGATTCATTTAACGAACGTTGGGTAGAATTAATAACAGTTTTCATATTTGAAGATGAAGATGGAAATGGTGTTGTTGATAATGATTTTTGTGGACTTGGAGTACGACTATGATGTTGAGCTATTACATTTTGAGTATTTTCATCGAATATTTCTTAAATAAATAAATAAACAAATCATCAATCATTTAACATTATCAAAAAATAAAAGATACTTACCTTCATACGTTCGAACAACCAATTTAATTGTACCTTTCAATATTCGATCTTTCAATAATTTTCGAACTTGATCAAATGTCATTTGTTCAACATTTTCATCGTTCATGTATAACACTTCATCATCAATATTTAAACCACATTTGTCCGCTGGACTACCTGAAAATTCCCAGCCCCCCAAAAAAATTCAATAAAGACTACGAATATTATTTTGCTTAAAAATATCTTACCATCTTCAAGTGATGATATGTAAACAGGACGATTATTTCCTCCATTAAGTTTGAATCCAAAACCACGTACGTTTACTGGTTTTTCTATGAATAATTCACGTATTTTCGCCGGACCCTAGAAATATATATATATATATATAAACTATATATTTTTCTCTTCTTTTTTTTTTGTTTTCATAACAATGCACTATTACTTTTGGACGTGGCGATGGACTTTTTGAAGGACGTTGTTGTAGTTGATCAGCATTTTGTTGTTGTGATATCACCGAGAGTTTATTCACCGAGTTAGTTGTATTGTCATTTTGTTTTAATGTGGTAGTTATATTATTCGATGAAGGAGATACACTAACATTCTTAAGTGTATAATCACTGTTCGATAGTTGCGTCTTATTATTGTTGTTGATATTACTATTAGTTTTATTAGATATTGATGATAATCTCGTTATATTATCATCAGATTTTTTCTCTATCGGTCTTAAATTAAACATGCATAGATTAAATTAGTCTATTTTATAAAAAATAATTTTCCTTTTTTTTTTTATTTCATACTTTTTACTTGAATTATCTTCATCATCGAATGATTTTGTTGTACTACTTGTACTTTTTTGCCTCTTTTGTTCACGTTTTTGTCTCCAATTTTCTACCGCCTTAAATAAAAATATTATATAATTATTTAAAATATAAATGAATTCTGAAATAATCATCATACAACACATAGTCGAAAATAGAAACGATTTAGATTATTACTCGACAAAAAAAAAATAGTAAATGAGTAAATACAAGAAAATGTTTCAGTTATTCGGAGTAAATACCATTAAACACTATTCAATTACTGACATACTCAAATATCCGATCTAAAAACCACTGTTACGTTGCTATCTAATACTTTAAAAAAGCAGGAAACTCTAAAATACTTACAAGATCAGATTGACGTGTACTTCCGCAACCCATTTTTTTCTTTACTATTTTTTCTTTTCCGAGTAAAACACTTTTTTTTCTCTCAATGATGAATATGTTCACAACTGTCCACAATTACACAATCAATACAAGCTGCTACCTTCGTTATAAAAGCATTTTAATAAAATATCTTTTTCAATATTTTTCAGATCATCCAATATGTATGTGTTCATCATTTTTCTCCTCGTTTTTTTTTCATATTTTATTTTTTAAACATGTTTATAATAGATAACGAAGCGAAAAGTATAAAACTTTAATTGAAATAAGAGTACATGTGCACACACTTATCTTTTTCTTTTTATTATACTATAGGACGTTACTTTTAATAACAGACAGGACTAATATTCTCTATTTTCAAGAATGTTTTCGTAAAAATGTATACTCATTTTCGATAAAGAGTAATACAATGGCATAAGAGTTTAAGAAAATATTTATCATAATAACAAAACAAAAAAATAGGTGAGAACTATTTAAATTATATAATTTTAAAATTGTTTTGCTAGATCTGAGATATGCATGGGATGGACAGGAGTGGATCAATCTGGGCTAGAAAATTTTTAAAAATGGTTGAACCTAAAAAGTATTTTCGTCGAGTCGGGTCAAGAGTCACTTAAATCATTATGTTTAGAATAAACAAGTGACATTATTATTGTAATATTTGTATTTGCTTTTTTTGTAGCTGAACAAACATGTTTGCATATAATTGTTTACAAAGATTGAAAAAACATAAAGAACAAGAAGTCATAGAAATATAAGTATTAGCGTTAGAAATACATTTACATCAGTTAGCCACCGTAAAGATGCAAGAGTTTCTGAACGAAATGTGTTGATTAGAATGAGAAAATTTCTTCGAGTGAACGGACTTGGTCGGAAAATTTTCGGCCCATGTAGATCTCTGGACTGGATATATTCAACGTTTTGATATTCGTATGTGTGACAACTTATGAACGATTCTCTCTATACTTTGAATACTAAATGGAAGATCAGGATCGTCGATAATGGATGTGTGTGCTTACAGAATGAAAACAAATTTTTGTTTTCGTATTGAAATCTTTAGAAATCTTTGTTTTTGATTGTAAGAAATAATGAAAACGTCAATTTCGTATTACTTCTGTGAGAAATTTTTCTAATGTCACTCTCACTAACGGATGTGCTATGTGGATCGGGTTCGTAGTTGAAGCACTTGGAGCAAGGACTGAAAATATGATTTTCCGTTAGACTTTTCACAAACATTTTCACAACAAAAGCCTATTCATAAATAAAAAGAAGAAATAAAAAGAAGATAGCTGCTATTAAAACTATCTGATCGGAGATAAATCTGTCACAGTTCACACTTTTCGTTCTTTGAACGGGAACTGTTTCTCAGTTCTCGTTTATTGAATCGAAACTGTTTTTTAGTTTTCGTTCTTGAACTCAGAATGGTTCAACAGTTCACGTTCATAGGAACGAGGAACGGCTCACCAATTTTTCGTTCGTTTAAATAGAAACTACAATTATTTCTGAATGAGGAACTTTCCATATTGGTGATCTGTTAGTTTACTTGCTTTTTCAAAATGTTTGCTATACGAATACATAATAAACTAACAGAGCACTAAGAAGGAAAGCATCAACACTCCCTCATTCAAAAACAACTATAGTTTCTGTTTGAAAGAACGAAAAACTTGTAAGCCATTTCTCGTTCCTATGAATGTGAACTGTTGGACCGTTCTGAGTTCAGGAACGGCAAGTGAAAAACAGTTTCTGTTATCGAGGAACTGCAGTTGAACGAATAATGATCTGTCACAGACCTAATCTAAACTACTGTTAATTATTAGAACAAAAACAGAAATCTTGAACGTACACACAGAACAGCAGATACAAAAGGCTAAAATATCTTTCATGGTCAGTTTTAAATAAAGTTGATCTTGCAAGAGTCTGACATCAGGTTTCGGCCTACTATACTCAAATCTTAGAAGCATCGTTATTTTCGATTTATCTATTTTTGGATAACTGAATTTTTACTTTTGAATTATTTTCAATAGTTTGAAGAAATTGAACGATGCTTCTAAGATTTGACTATAGTAGGCCGAAACCTGATGTCAGACTCTTGCAGGATCAACTTTATTTAAAACTCTTCAAACTATTGAAAATAATTCAAAAGTAAAAAATTCAGTTATCCAAAAATAGATAAATCGAAAATATCATGTAAAGACAGAAAGAAAAATCAACTGATATAAGATCAGACAGAAATATATTAGCAAAAAGCATTTAGAATATAAGAGTATTTTCATCATCGTTAACCTTTGTTCGTAACTCATAGCTTTTTCTTGACTCTATCAAATTTACTCTCTCACTCAGAAACAATGTGTCGTGTATAATGATTAAAATCGACCTAACTATTAAACGAGAAGAAAAATACCATCAAACAGATGTTCTATTTTCATACACATGTAGTATACAACTTCTGCTAAACTGAAATTTAAAAGAAAAATTTTGATACTCGTAAACTTTATCTTCTAACACTAAAAACTTTTCTTATAGTATAACATGAACAGGATTCAGATTGATCATATGAGTCTATGTAATCGTGCAGAATCATATACTGAGTGGCAGACGATCTTAGTGTTAAAAGTGATGTGAGGATCCTCTACAGAAATCTCGCAGAAATCATTTTTTATACTAAAATTTCCCGTAGTATTGTATAGGTTTATTCTTTTTCAAACTGTCTTTACCTTAGAAAATATCTGTACGAACAGAGAGTTTGAAGTGTGAGATCCGCAATTTCTTATATGCAAACACTAATGCAAGACAAATGAACAGATAAAAACTATGCCAACGATTCAAGACTGTATATACTCTAAAGAGTTCTTAGTGGCAGTGATAAAAATAATGTTGTCCAAACTCGATCATTTTCACGCAATAATTAAATCAATGTATCCATTTTCTTTTGCTTAATTTTTGATTTTTATAAGTGTTATCTTCAACTAGGAGAAATAAATCTATCCTTGTCTGGATATAAAAATATTCTTGAAGTAAGCCTACACAGTTCAATATTAGATCAATTTCTTTTTTTCTTTTTTTTTTTTGGTCAATTAGATGTAAAAAAAATATAAATCATTACGCACTTGTGTATAATCTTCAAAATTATGCTCATTACGAACGAAGGACGAATAATTTGATATTGAACTTTTCTTGGTGTTGTTATTTATATTATTATTGGATCCTTTCATACTCTTCATCTAATTAATTTTGATTATTATTATTTATTGAATATGAAACAGAAAAGTCAAGATTTTATTATATTTATATGCATACATACATACATCGTGAAAAGAAGCGCGAGTTGGTATGTCGCGCTAGAAAAATAATTGAAACAACCATTAGTTTTTTCTTCTTTTTTTTTTTTTTTTTCGACGAGAGAAAATACACAAACGTTTGTTTTTTTTTGATGTTCCTTCTTCTCTCGTAAGGTTTTTTTTTTTTATTCGATTTGATCTGTTTGCAATACGTATAGATGGCAAGGTGTGTGTGTGTGTGTGTGTATGAGCAAAAAAGAGAAAATCCTTAATAAAATGAATGTAACCTTTTTGTTTTGACCGAGTTATGCGTGGACTCACATAGCTTGAGCCACCAATCTTTTATATCTCTAAGGAGAGCAAATAATTTTCAAAATAAAAATTGTTGTTTGCCATTTCTCAAAAAAAAAAAAAAATGTGAAATGAAATAAAATGAAATGAAACGAAAAAGGCGCATCTTATGTCATCTTAGAATGAAAGAATTTTTTTCTTTTTTTTTTTACTATACTGAATAAAGCACGAAAGTAACATTTTTGTTTACAAAATTAAACTCAAATTCAAATCTATTGTTAGAAAAAAAGAAAAAAAAAAAAAGAAGAAAATGTGAGAGAATGAGATCTTTGCTACTTCATTCAACAAATATTAAACTTATCAATACTGAAAACTACATTGTGTGTAGCACAACATTGTTCTATAAATTTATGTTCTGTCTAAACTCTGCCCGCCTCCACCCCCGTTACGTTAGAATTTTAATGCGAAAATGGAAAAGAGAAAGGTGGAATACCATCACCATTAAATAAATTAACAAATATCAATCATTGTCTCCATCTTTAGCATCTTTTCTTTCTCATTTATTTTTTTCTCCTTTT
This sequence comes from Didymodactylos carnosus, assembly GCA_905250885.1. Lineage (NCBI taxonomy): Eukaryota > Metazoa > Rotifera > Eurotatoria > Philodinida > Philodinidae > Didymodactylos > Didymodactylos carnosus. The sequence continues at coordinate 18,833 of CAJNOQ010000482.1, read as the reverse complement.
GCGTGTCATCATCTATACAAGGTTTGGTTCGATGCCGGTTATACTACTCCTCAATAGTTTGATTATATAATCATATAATAAAAAAAAAAAGAGTAAAAGATTACGCAACTATCTTATAGAAAATTCTAAACGGACAGGCACAACCTAATCATTGACTTCCTTCTCTTCTTTTTCTTGTGACCTGCAATTTTTTTAAGAGAGAGAGAGAGAGAGAGAGAGAGAGAAGAAGAAAAAAAAGGACCTCACTTTTTTGTCATCTCGTCAGTATCAAAAAACTACTTTAGCAATGAAAAAGAATTACGGACAAACTCTCAGGTTTTTTCTTCTTCTCCTTTATATTCTAATATTTTGAATCTGTAATTTATGTCGCATATTTTTTTGCGATTAAAATGAAAACAACGTAGTAGTTACAACAAATTGATAAAATTCCTATGTATAATGATGAAAGAGAAGAATGTTGAAAAGGAATGTGCTGTTTGATAAGGATTTTCTTCTTTTTTTTTTCATGTGAAATATGATAAGAAAAAAAAAATTGAAGTAATGTCTTTCTTCGTTTTTTTTCTTTTTGTTTTATGTCAATATTACAATACCAATCAAGTACTTTTTTTTCGAAAAAAAAAAAAAAAAATGGAAAATAAAACTGTAAGATTTTTAATTTAAAATAGAGTTGAGTAGTGAAGCACACAAAAACACGTACAAGTAAATATCTAATAAAAAAAGAAAGAAGAAAATTTCATGCTCTGTAGCAATATGGATGATATATTTTTATTTTAATAAACATCACATACTCAACATTTATTTGTCACCTATAGCCTTAAGGAAATTCCATAAATTTTTCTTTTTTTTTTATCGCCACTATGAGAAGTGAATCAATTCTTTAGAATCTCTTTTTTTTTATTTATCATAGACGAAATAAAAATTGTAAATGTTCTGATTTAATCAAAGAACGTTTTTCTACTCGAAAAATAAAAGAAAACAAATGTAAATATAAATAATATCATTTGATATAAGACACTTCAAAGATTACTCAGAGTTTTTGACTATTTTAGTTTTTATATGCTACCGTACAATGGTGATAAACACCTTAAAAGAAAAATACTTAAGAAAAATGGATGGATAATTAAGAGGAAACCAAAAATTGTCTCGTTTTTTTGATCTAAATATAAACTGTAACAAAAACATCTACGTTTTTTCATGTTAATCAAAATACTATCTGTTTATTATGTTTAATAATGAAAACGTTCAAAAAAACTCATTTGTTACTAGAATTTCTGATCTGTTAAAATTGTTTAACAGATGTATTATCAAGATAACAGTTTACTACTTAAAGATTTATTCAACGATACAGAATACCAATTAAAATTTTTCCAGATAACGAAACAAGTTAATCATGTATAAAAACACTAATGTAAACCATTATCACTGGATATGAATATATGAGTGGAAGAAATTACGATTTTCTTTAACTTTTCTTAATAATTAAGAGAGTAGGATACTATGAAATAAACAAGAATTTTATCAGTAATCAGTAACTTAATTTACTATCAAGAGAAAAGTATACTGACGACATCTATCCGGATATATAAATCCATGAATAAACATACACAATCAAGGAAATAGATAATATATATTAGTCTGTTAGAAAGTTGACAACCTTGTCACTGTCGTCTTTGAGACAACCTTGAATGCCAGAAATTTTGTAACAAAATTTTTACTTGCTAATTTAAACGATTGTCTTACAAGTTGCAAGCTAAACTTATAAAACTTTTATCAATTAACAAAAAAATTTCACTTACTTTCGACCAATCTGTATCATCATCTGTTTTCTTTTCTAGACTTGTTGTTGTTGATATTGTCGTATTCGAATTTGTATTATTCAAATTATTTAACCTCAAATTATTTTCTTGTAATCGTCTCCTTTCAGTTAATGTCAATTGTTCTTGGGCTCGTTCGATAAGATCATGATTGGGTTGTACTTTAACGAATTGTAATGGATCGTTCATAAGTGAACTGGTTGGTTTATAATTTGATGTTGTTGAAAAATGTCTTGTTGGAAATGTTGTAGTAGTTGTCAACTGTTGAGCTAATTCATCAATCGATTGACTACGTCCTTGTCGATGGAGACTATTTGATGAACCATTGCCAAATAATTTTGAACTAGCTAATGATGTATAATCAGAATCCACAGAGCCACCATCCGAATTATCAATTGTTAAATTGTTAATATGACGATGACTATTATTAGTGTTTTGAGCTACTAAACTATTTGTAGGTGATAATAATGTCGATGAAGCCGATGAATAATTTGTAGATGCTGTTGATAATGTGGATGAAGATTTTGTTAAAAGTCCAAAACGATCAAGTAAACAAGAGGGAGATAAATCAGTGGCATTGTTATTGGTATTTGTAGTGTTGTTATTATAATGAATAGACATAATTGATTTAAAGAAACAGTTTTACATCATTAACTCTGAAAAGGGAAGAATAAAAAATTACAGACATATTATTTCGGGCAAAATTTAGCATTCAAAAGTATCGTGGTTTATATGTAAATAAACTGACATGGTATATACTTATATATATATATATACGTGTATGCGCTCTGAGTGCGGACACGCACATATATTAGCTAAAAATTGAATGAAAGAGGACGAGAGAAAGTTGAAAGATGATCTTTTAAAAAGTTGTTTTCTTTTTTCATCTGTGGAAGTATGATTTAAATTTTCTCTCCTTCTTTCTCTAAAATGTTGTTTATTTTATACAACTTTATACGTGGGTTTTCTCTATTTAACATTTTACTCATATGTAAATATATGCTTTTGTTCTAAAAGAATGTTTATGTCAAAAATAAATAAAAGAAATTGACCAGATTATGTCAACATATGATGTTTTTCAAAGCTTAAAACAAGTATTTCCTATCACCGAAGCAAGTATATTTAAAACTCCTTAACTTACATTAGAACATTTTAGAAACAAAAGAAACTGGATGTCTAAGCGCTACCGTCATCTTATTTGGGAAAAAATGAATCCAATAGAGATTAATTTAATTTAAAAAGATTGGAGAAAAAAATCTCAAACTGCTCAACTATTTCCCGCTAATAGAACGTTTTAGAATACGATTTTTAAAAATTTAGATCAAAATTACAAAAAAAACTGATGGGATCTTCAGTAAAGCTTAAAATAATTAAAAAGGTCATATTTTTGAAGAAAAAAAAGAGTTCACATTTTTTTACTTGACCAACGGTTATTGCTATCGGTTGAGTATCTACGATGTTTCATACAGAAGGTTTAGAAATTTTCTATACTTTTTCGTTGGACATTATAGAAGAAACATGAACGAGTTGTTCACAAAAGTTTCTCTTGTATCAATCAAAAAATATTACACGACGATTTTTCTTATTATAGAACTCCTCTTCTAATATTGTCCATTTCCTCGAGAAAACTGACCGAATATTTGAAAATATTACCTTATACATTAACGAGACCTCTATTTTGTTCATTTTTATGTTAAACATAGTAGCAATTACGAAAGGGGAAAAATTTTTTTTTTAAATAAGATGTCATTTTACTTAAGGCCAATTGTTTCTCTGCATATATACATATGTAAGAAAGCGAAAACGATGACATATTACAATGACAGAAATAGACAGAGATAGGCAGTTCTCGTATATTATTTGCGTTATCAACCATTTATCAAACAAATTTATTTTAACGTTTGACCGTATCATCATCATCATTTGTACAATGTACACCCAAAAACGAAAAACTTAAACTGACAAAAAAAAGCAATTAAAATCTCTCAAGTTGTTGTGATATATATTGTTTTTTAATGAGAGAGAGAGAGAGAGAGAGAGAGAGAGAGAAAGAATTTTTATTCAAAAAGAAAATAAATGGAACTAAACTAAAGAAGGTCACTTAATTTTTTGAAATCTTACAAAAAATGTTCTGTTTCTCTCTCTTTTTTTTCATACATTCGAATATGTTATTTTTATACAATGTTTTGACAATTTTTAGATGCTTCGTTATGTATTAATAATAGAAAAAAAACAACAGTCAAAAAGTTTTTTTTTAAGTGAAAATACATCATGACATGCGTCTTACACGTGGCATTCACTTAGATAAACATAGCTATTCTTACCATATGTATGGTTATTTAAGTATCGCAGTTCGAGTGAAAAAATTCAAACGGTATTGTAATGGAAACTGAATTTAACTGAATGTATCATCTGAACACATTTCATCTTATTCCGTAAAAGATTTTATTGAATTTTTTCTATATTTCATACAAATATCAAACTCTCACAATTATATCTGTAAGTAATTTAAGAAATTCGGTCATTTTATAGAAATCTTCTTTTTTATCAACCATTATGACTGATGTTTTTTCTCTTACATTTGAATAATCAAATCTGCAATCTCTAAAAGGCGGTACATTTTCCATTGATCTAATGTAAAGTGAGTACCGCCTTTTGTGCTAAAGACCAAAAAAGAATGAAAGAGAAACATGCAGCATATTTACTTGGCCATCTTGTGTCATCACATGGATTTTCTTTATCTCTCTCTCTCTAATGTTGTCTTAAACAACAAGGTCTCTTCTTCAGACTTATCTGTTGTGTGTGTGTGTGTGTATGAAGCTAGTCAAACACTCTTGTTCTTCCCTTTCTTAAAAAATTCTATATAGTAGAGAAACGAAGAAATTGTCACAATCAAAAAAAAAAGAAAGAAATATGTTTGTGTATATACAATAGTTTATGTAAATTTATTTATGTAGGCTACACCGAAACGAGAACTTGAATATTTCATTTTTATTTTGTTCATCACTTATATTATGATAAAATCATCGTCATCATTAACGTTTATACACATATACACACTCATATCTATTGACAGAAATGGTAGATTTACAAATATTATTAGAATACAGGAGAAACTAATGATCAAAAGAAGAAGAAAGAAGAACGTGGACACAAACAAAACGAAAAAATATGTAGTTTGCAATCTGAGTAGATAGAATTCTAGAGTAAAACAAAGTAGCTTTCGAGATGAGAAAGGCAGATTAATTTGATCCATAATCGAAAATTTTGTTGAAGATTGTTCAATAGATATAGAATTTTCACACTATATACAATATGACAAAGGAAAGGAATCAAATTAGAAAACAGAAGATACTCATGATTCCAATTGATGGTATATACAGTGTTTAGTCAAATTACAAAAGATGTACGATTTATTCAAGCGTTAAAGGAGCTTTACCCTGTCAGAAGTTATAAAAATTTGATATTAACGACCAATATCTACTATCTAATGTAATCAATGAGTAAAAACATATTGAGCCTATAGAAAATTAGTAATTAAATTTTGATCATATGTCGGTATAGTTATCCTGATTATGTAGAAAACAAACTAGTGTAGACGTTTTTGTCAACGTGTTCAAACCATTCAAGGTCAACTTACGATATTACATTTCATCACTTTACATATGTTCAATTTCGATCAAATTACAAAAAAAAAGTGTGGATTTTTTAATAAAATTCAAAAATAACATTAAACATTCGGCATTCGTTACTGTATTTTTTTTATGCAGAAAGAGTACGGTATACATACACACACACACACATACAGAAGAAAAGAGCACATACACCAACCGTTTAATGGCCCTGTGTATAATATAGAATATCGTTTTTAAAAAAATTCTACTTCAAATAATAAATAGAAATTGATCGAGCGTAGGCTGATTTGCATTTGATAGAAGAAGAAGAAAAAAAAATGAAGAGAAGAGTTAAGAACTGAAATTTGAATCAATTTTTTAAATAAGTGAAAGAAAAGGATAAAAAGGAATCTCTGAACAACAAATGTTTCGTTTGTTATGTATATGAAAGACTATCTCATCTAGAAGTCTAACAACTGGTAATTACACCATTCTGAAAAGAAAAAAAACGAAAAAAAAAACATTTAAAAATTTCACCGTTAACCTTGAAAGTATGCTTCATTTTGATTTGAGACTAAAAGTTTAGATTTATCTTCCAAAATACTTGTTTAAACTTACAACGTTAGTTTTTGTTAATGACAAGTAATAAGTCAGGACATGATATGATGGATATAGACGGATTCATCATTTATTTTCTTCTTCTTTTTTTTTTTTGCTTAATTTCTTCTGTCTGGAACGTGCATTGGTAATGAAAGAAAAGAAAGAAGAAAAATCTATGTACGAATCTTTGTTTTATGATATGTTCATTTCATATATACCAAACTAAACAAAGGAGAAAATAATTTCTTTCTTTCCTTTCTTTTTCTATGTACAAAACGACAAAGATCAAATCCGAGAGAAACAAAAACGAAATAATAACAACATATAAGGAAACCGATAGGAAATGATGATAGTGATTACGATGGACATGGTCCAGATTGAAACTCACGCTATTCTTTCTCTCTCTGTTTTTCTCTCTTTCTCTAGATTAAGTATATGTGACCTAGAACTGACGTCTGTATGTTCAAAGATTGCGTTTTGTTATACACTTTTTTTTTCTGTTAAGTTTTTTTTTTTTTTTTTTTTGACATTCGAAGTAAGATTTTTTTCTGTGGTTTTGTTTTAAAAGAACATTTATTTCATGATTGATTGAGATGTATGCATGTGTGAATGAATGAAAGAGAGTAAGAGAAAAGATAATTCTTTCACAGACTTCTAGACGAAAAATTCTAATTGTGTGTGATCTATGTTAAGCGATTGAAAACAGAATAAAACACGTCGATGTCTAGCACATTTAACAAAAAAAAAAAAAAAAAAAAAAATGACAAAATTTATAATATATATGTGATTGAAACGTAAAAGATATTATTTTTATTTTTGTATAAATAATATATTTTTGACATAGAGGAAATACAAATACATATCATTTAATAGAAATTATGATGTAATTGTAACTAATTCGACAGACTAAAAGTGCAACAATTATTGAATTACATAATCTTCCTCAAAGGAGTATGATACAGATCAATTATTATTATTTTTCTCAGACAGATATTGCCTCTAAAAAATGATATAAAGCAAAATGAATAGGAAAAAAAATGGTTACTCTAAAATTATATTTTTGATTTCTATTACATAATAGTCAAGATTATTATCATCTAAAAATTTCTTAACGATTTTATATTTTTACTTTGTTAATAATGAATGAGAGAGTATGCTAATAAAAACAGAAAATAAAGTATGCTGATATTTTTTTAACTAGAAAAGGTCATCATACATTTTTCTTCTCTTTTTCCAATTAAAATAATACTCAAAAGATCATTAGACGGACAACTGTACAAAAAAGAAAAAGTCATTTGAACATACACAATCAGATACGAAATATAAAGTCCATGATAGATAATACTTGTTCTCTTCTATGAAAATAAACTACTATCGATAATTCACAAACTCAAACAAAAACTAATACTAAAATACGACATTTGTTTTCGCTCACTTCTTCATTACTTATTTTTTTTACTTGTAATACAACTGATCTTTTATGGAAATAAATTTGTTTTAATCAAAAAATTTTAGACTCATTTTTCATCCTAGACGGATAATAAATAAAAATAATTATCTGTATATCTAACCTTCTATATTGCACAATCATTTTTCTATCCATATGTTTGAAAATAACGACAAAATAAGTTTTTAACCCATATAATAAGACAAAGAACTAATCTAAAAAAGAAAGAACATAATCGTTGAAAAGTGTTAACCATGAAAAGCGTGACCTCGTCAACATATTTCATGGTTCACCTTCTCAGATTGACATTGTTAAACAGCAACAATTGTCACATTATATAAAGAATTATTTTGTCTAACTCAAAACACTATGGTCTTATGTTTAGATATATCATCAAGAATTTGTTCAAAAGCTGAAAAAGAATTAAGAGAAATTTTTAAATATTAATTCTTGTTATACAGCTTTAATCATGAGAATTTTTATTCACATTTATATTTGGATTATAGAAAAGAATTTCTTTCATCATCAATTGTACAATGAACATAAAAGAATTTAAACAATGATACAAAACTAACACCATCTACAATTTCATTTGACAAAGAGATGATGTATTATGGTAACAAATGTAAAAAAGAATTTTTTATTACTGTTCTATTTATTCAACTATAGGTTAGAAGACCATTGAACATGGCATGTATGCTCCGATAACGAAAAAAAAAAAAAGACCATGATAAACAAATACATACATATATATATATAGGTCAGTTTAATGAAATTTTCAATTTGTTATATAATCCTCAACAAAATATATTCATTTCCAAATCAGAATCAATTGAGCGTACATTCGTTCAATGGCATACATCTAGTATTGTTCTTTTGAAGGATTTTTTATTAAAATTTATTTCATGAACAATAAAAATTTTAGAGCAATCTTTTCGCATTCAAAATACTTGGTAAAAGAAAATTTCTATCCTTCATATTGTATGAGTGAAACAAAACAAAAAAAATATCGAATTAATTATTTTAGATAAAAATAATTTCATCTAAGCAAAATACAAACTCATTTTAGTAGCTATCAAGAAATCGAAACAAACCCAATGAAAATATGTGTTAATAAGTCTTTATCTTACACAATCACAAAAGTAAGGACTAAAGAGTGAAAATTATTCTACTTATTCTTATTTCGTTGAACCCTAAGTTGTTTATTCTTTTACGAAAATGAAAATTATTTTATTCAACTGAATAGAACATTTCTAGAAGGAGTTTATCTCAAATGTACAAATACACATAGTTCATAATGACACGACATATGTATCGAATTAGAAACGAAGCATATCATCACAATATCACAGACATAAAAAAAGAAGAGAAAAGAAAAAAAAATACTCTCCTCATGTAAAATAACAATAGCTGAATGGCACTATGTATCAAATAAATATGAAAGTAATATTGTCACTTGTTCAGTCTAAAGGTCAACATAAACTCAAATGAGCTGAATATGAACAGATGATTTCTAGTTTTAGTCATTAAAATGGTCTTTTAAAAAGAAAACATCTAAGAGCGACCGTATGTTAAGAACATATATAAAATAATTTGTTCACCCATTTTGAAAAGAGAGAAAGGGAGAAAGAGAAAATAGAAGTGTTATATGATGTGTACACTTCGAAATAGTTGTTCTTTCTTTCTTTGTCGATGTACTCACGTCTCAAGACAATTGTTGGGTAGAGTCAATAACAAAGTATAATTGTGAAAAATAAAATTGAACAGTTTGATTAGCATAGATTAAAAAATAATCGTCTTAATTCATTATAATTGATTTTTACTTTTATTACAAAAATTTTTAACAAAATTAACAAAAATAAGTAGATAACTAAACCTGCCTGTATGATCTCATTTTAGTAGAGGTTTCTGTTTGTCTTTTAGAACAATCTCAGTTATGTTTGCATCTTTTTATAACAGATACGGAGATCATAAATGCAAGAGGCTGCTTATCAAATAAAAACAACATCATAAAAATAAGTAAATAAACAAAACAAAAACAATAAAATTGTTCTGTGTCCCTTCGACTACTGCAACTGAACTTACGACGGATAGACATACCGGAGTTCTCCTCGAAAGTTTTATTTCGGACGACGCATGCACAAAGACGGGTTGCTATTGATTTATATAAAGTTTGCGTAGAAAGTAGAGTAAAAAACAAACAGAAAGTAGCTTAATAGAAAATTCAAGTATTCTCATTTCAAATTAAATCGATATCGTTTTAAGAAAATTTCTTTCAGCGACTCATGCACACAATTGACTGAAGAGTTTATTAAAATGAGCTTCTATTTCTGCTTCTCATTCTTACTAATAAAAATAAATGACATGTTTTAATCACGCTCTGTATCTTGAAAATAAAACGGTATGAACGTCTGTCGTACTGACATGTTCTATTACACAAATTTCCACTGATAAATAGCTAACAGATAATTTCATCCTTATGCTACGCTACACTTTCACATTCAACTACATAATCTTCCATCAAACTTTTAATATAAAGCATCATCACTTTTAGTATTCTCCCTAACATTAGACTACATTGTGGATGGAATCACTAATTGAGAAATAAATCGATAAAATCCATTCAAACTAGGAACTGAAGCAAGTAAAACAAAATAAAATTCTCAATGCTACAGGAGAAACGAAGTCTCGGTCTAAACTTGAAGAAAAGAATAAGCTGTCAAGGCAAATTCTCTTTCAATGACACAGCATGCAGAGCCTTGAGTATATAAAGTCCGTGAACACGTTCAACGTAGAAAAGGCACTAGATGAGACACAGCAAAACAAAAAGCAGCAAGCAAGCAAATAAATTGTCAAATAACTCGAAAAACTAGAAAATCGGCGATTGGATAAAAAAGATACCAATGATGAAATCCACAAGATGGCACCACACACAGATTGCAACCGTGTTACAACGACAGCGGTTAACGGATTTGAAGTAAAAATGATAACATTTAATAATTTTTAGAAAGAGATGAAATGTTAAGCAAGACCTTAGAATGAACCAAACTTAAATCATAAACTTTTAACAGACAGCGAAGCGAGTTAGAAGTTGAACGATTTTTTTTGATGAAACTGAAGATAAATATTGAAGTATTTTTCTGATATTTACGCATAAAATTGTCTGCTGCCTTCGTACTACTCAACGGCATCAAAAATAAGTGTGAGTAGTTAGGGACAAATCGAGATTAAACTCTTGTTTCTCTACAGTTCATCAAATATACGCTTGTAATAAACAGAGAAAAAGGAGTCAATAGTACGAAAGATATAGGCATTATATGGCACGTTCAAAGAAAGAAATTTTTAAAGCAGCGGTGTCTATTCCCATAGAAGCGTTTGAGGCCTTTTGTACCCACCTCAGAGGTTCGAGTCTTCAGTGTACCATCTGGAAAATGGATTTTAACAGCAAAAAGCGCCCCACACCTACTTTTATTTGAGGCATTGTGCCTAGACGAACTTTTAGAATCGCGCCATGATCCTAAGCCAAATAAAACCGAGTATGGTTAAGAGAAAAACTAGATACACCCAACCACTAATCATATTCTAAAGCAGAAGAACAGTCTAGTGGTACGGCTAACAATGGTCATGATGTGAGTTCTGAAAATAATATTTTGAGTTTTAGGAATTCATGTTTTGATTGCTTTTGAGAAACTCTGCTTTTGAGAACTTCAATCAGGAACACGACTCTTGATGTGAAAATTAACTTTCAGAGTAAAAAATTAAATAAAATTCTAATGTTTCTTTATATACGTTTAATTGCAAACAAAACGGTGAGTATGTTCTGGACCGTGATTCACGTTGCGACTATAGTTTTCCTCACGTTTTGCAAAGTGACTCAAGGAATTTTGTGGCGTCAGAATCATGCGCAGCTACTCACTTCGGGAGTTCTAGGACTTTTCTAGGAGCGTGTCGCACCAAAACCTCTTATCGTGATTCATCGCTGATATCTTTTGAAAAAAAAATAAGATTCTAGCGTGATCGCGATGTGACAGAACGGATCCATAGTGATTCGTTTTTGGTCGTCATACACTGCAGGATTGGGTAGGGCAGGGGTAGGGTTTTGTTTAAAATTTTGTTTTTCGAATAACCTATCAAGAATAGATACGAACAATGATAATTACGAACCGTTTGCTCAGTGTGTCGATTGTAATCAGTTATTGGCGTATAACGTGACACCAGAAGTTCGACATTCTCAAAATTTTCAAAGCGTAAGGGAGAGCTAGTGCTCAACAAACAATTACCTTGTCGTCTAAGAAAGAGTACGTGTCTCAAACTTGTCAAGTTGAATTAGTTCAAAAATTGTTTCTAAACTGCACTGTCGACAATAATATTACATATGGAAAAACTGATATCCTTTATTTTCTCAATGTCTGCTTCTAATTCATATATATATAGGCATTCCTTGCTCATATAACCAGTTCTTATTTTGATAACAGAAATTGTAAGAGTACGCAATTGATATCTTCCGAATTGTTCGTTAGAATAAACCCCCAGTGAATTTTAAAAGTGTATAACGATTGATATTAGGATGATTATATACAACTGGTCAATGCAGAAGAAAAGGATGACTGACTTGTCCAAGTACTTGGCTGAAAGTCAAGTAACGACCCTTGACAAGTTCTTGTTCAAGTACTTGCCAAGTGTTTAATTTGTCACGTACTTCTCAAGTACTCATCAAGTAATCAAGTGATCAAGTACTTGTACCAAGTACTAGAGCAAACATTTGTATAGAGGCTATCAAAATTACTTAAATGTTTTATACCTTTACATAACTTTTTCAATGTTCACGGTTTATTATATCTAATGTATATAATAAATAGTTTTTACAACACATCTATTGATCCTTTATGAATTCTTACAGTTTATTATATACAATTTACATCGAAACTATCACTACAGTCAGAGGACATGAAAAACTGCAAACCTACGGCGTAAATGTAACTTGGATGTTGTTTAGGTTTTAGTTATTTTTTTGAATCTAGAACACCAGATTGTCTGTAAAATGCAGATGTCAGACATGGCAGAAGCGAATTTAGTAGCTTTTTTAATTTTTACGTTGCCTATAAGTATACGATTAGAACAAGGATCAGGTGAAAAAAGAGACAGGTTGCCTAGTTATGATCAAATTGGGAGTATTATTTTTAGAATTTAAATCATTTTTAGAGTTTTTGTTAGAAAATACTTTCCAAAAGTATAGCCAATATAAATAATAATTTCTCTACTGCACCAAGTAGATACAGTGCTGAACCATCAGCACTATGGTATACCAAAAATTTTAAACAATTGTCTCACGTTTTTCTTCAGTGTCTCTCCTTTCCACACACATGCGTACATAAGAGAAAAAAAGGTTTATGAAACAAAATTTTCGAAAACAACAGAGATTATCAACACACATTTAAATTAATATTTAAAAGTAAAAAAAGAACAACATTTTTATTCCCTTGTAATATTTGACTGTTATAGAAAATACAAAATACAAAATACATTAATACCGTATATCCACATGTACAAGATTTTCTTGATCGATACGTTACGCAAATTAACAAATACATTTCGATCACAGATAGAATTGAAGTTAATTTATAGAGAACAGCGTTTAATTATTCATTTTACTTAGATGTAAAACGAGCAACAAATAGAAACCCTGAAACGATGGTAAAATATTTAAGAATAACTCGAACAATATTTGACAATGATAAAGAATAGAAACGTCAACGTAAAACAACCTTCAACCATGATCATTATTCGATTTAATTAAACCAAATCGTTTTCCGATCGAACGAAATTTCGATATTATTTCATCTTGCATTAATTTAAAACTCATGGCCATAACAATCATGCCAAATAGTAAAAATATTGAACACATTGCCGCTTTACCGGCTTTATTCTCGTTTAGTGTTCCTTTACCGGGAACCTAGAATAGAAAGAAGAGAATGAGAAATCATATTCTCTCATTCTTCATCATATTGAGAGATACTGACCAAGTCCCCAAATCCAATGGTAGTAAAGGTAATGAAACAAAAATAAGCACCATCAAGCACAGGCCAACGTTCCCATTGTGCAAACAGTAATGCTCCCATTGCAATATATAATGCCAATACGGCTAATGTAGCAACAATAGGAACGTGTCGTTTTTCTCCATCCTCAGACTAAATTGAAAAATATTACATAAGAAATTTATATTTATGAATTAAATTCTATTAACACGCATACTTCTGGTTGTTCAAAACTTCTTCTCGTGTTTACGGGCATAAATACTTTCAGTCTACCGCGACATAAACGTTTCATAGCAAAATTGACTAATTTTGAATATCCACTAATGAAAGCGTCGGCTAAAAGATCACCAGTATAAGTTAAACACATGAACATCAAAGGGATTCCAATCATTGCATAAATCTAAACGAAAGATAGGGAGTATTTAAATCAAAATAGTACATGATACTCATACCATAGTAGCAATTTTTCCTTCGGTTGTTTTTGGGGTTATATTTCCGTATCCTATAATAGAAAAGAAAAGAATATCATATGATTTTATGAATTTTATATTTAGTTTTACCTATTGTGGTTATCACAGTTGCTGCATAAAGCATTGCCGATGAAAATGTCCATACTTGCATTGTATTTGATTGTTGATTTTGTTCATCCATATATTGACTTTTTTCTTCAGCATGAAAATATTTTAATAATTCATTATTAACATGTTTTTTCCAAATATGTTGTTCAACTTCTAGCTGCCAACCGTCATTTTTTTCATCATGTCTTGACAAACCACCTACGGTAAATTATTTCTAATAATTATTTCTTATATATGTGATAAATAGTTAGAATATTACCTCTCCATAAAGCGTATTTTAATTCAAACGTATTATTTAGAACACGATTAAATTCTGTATAAGCTAATGCGTACAATTGTTCGACAAAATTTTGACGATATCGTACTTTTTCTTCTAAACGTTCTCGTTCATGGCGTGATTCGATAGCATCAAATATCAAACCGCCCAATATCACATAACCAACAACAAGTCCACCTTGAAGATAAAAAAATATGTGATTTTTTCTTTTGTTTATCAGAAACATGTGTATTATACCTAATCCAAGTTGACTAAATGTTATTTTTGATACTACACGTAAACAATGTCGACATTTTTCTTTACGTGTGGCTTTCTCACTTGATATTTCATCATCTCGATAATATTGTCCATCAGTTGTTGGTCGTTTTGAATTATCAACAGTTTCTTTTGAATCAGCATCATGATACTTCTCCTTTGGATACATTCCTAAATGAGAAAAGATAGATAACTGGTTGTTTAATCAATTCAAACATCAATTCAATTTTGAGTTTTGTAGATTTGAGTACGTCGCATCTCTTTCCACTACATCGTGCTGCTTTCGATAACTAAACTTTTTAATTGCCTTTTCCTTCGACATCTAATCGTATGCAGAGAAATTTCTTCGTCTCTTATGTAGTAGATGTGCAGTTTGCCTTGATATGGAGACAAGTTGTAGTAATATTGATTAAGAAATTATTCTATTCAAAGTATGAAGAGGATATACAATGTATTACCTCTTTGTATTTTTGGAACTGGTATATCTCCCTCATCATCGAACGACAATATAGGTGCTGACATTCGCTCATACTTAGCACCAGTTGATCGTAGATCACGTGTTTGAGGTGCTTTATCAGCAAATTTGAACTAAAATAAAAAGCAGTACATTTGTACATCATTTTTGTACTATGAAAAGTCTAAGATTATAACCTAAAATCTTACGTGTACTGTTTCACTGGTAGATTTAGAGTGAGCATTTTCTAACAATAGTTTAGATATAACAGGGTCGTGATGTTGTGTGAGATCTAATGAGGATGAATAAGAACGATTTGAAAATGCAATTGGTAAACGTTTAATTGAAGATGGAGAGGAGTGTGGAGAGATGTTAGATCGTCTCCAAAATACGAGATGCATCAAGATTATTGATTAATTTCTTTTAAACACAAAGTAATAAGAAAAAATGAGATATTTTTTCTAGTTTAAAGATAGAAAAAAGATCAAAAAACTTATATTAAAACATGCGTTTTCTTTTCATATTTTGTATCACTAATTTCATTTTTACTACATTCTTCAAAATGAATGATATGTTTTTTTTGTTCATGCACTACACACTTTTTCAAAACCAAAAAGGAATAAAAGAATAAAGAGAAGCTTAGATATTTTTTCAAATTATTTCTGACAAAATCTTTTCGAATAAAATATTAATGAACAGTAATTTAGCGCATTATTGGACGAAATGGGACAATCTACAATGATTTATGTCATTAAATCGGTGATGACTTATTTACTAATCAATAATATGAAATAAGTACTCTTTTTATCGATCAAAATAAATTTCTTGCAATAGTAATAATCTGAAATAGTTACAGTCATATAGGATAACTATGATTAGATCCAAAAAAAATTGCACTATTTTTTGAGCAGATTTAAATGGTGTTCATTCAGACAAAAGCGATATTAACCACGTTGATGAATATGACTTTCCCCTAACTAGGACTATAAAAATTTTCTTTAAAATATTTGAGTGTTAATTAATATTGATCCGTTATCAGTTCATAACCGTCGTAATCTGACCATAATATGGGATGGTTATAATTGATACAACAAAAATGGCTGAAATGAACTTAAAGAACTTAATTTTAACGGAAAATTTTAATCAAACTAATTTAAACTAAACCATCTGTTAGAGTACTCGGACGAAGATTTTTCTGAGCACGGACCGTGTTTAAATAAATCTTTTGGCTGAAATAAGCACCGTTTTAATGGAAAAGATTATTTTAAGCACGGACAATGGATCTGTTTCATATGTAGTAAATATATTTCAAAATCACAAAAACGAAATTAGTGACATATCAAATCACTTGCTATCCGAGAAAAAGTTTCAACGAGGTAAAGCTAATTTAGTTGTTTTTGGATGTTCTCTTTTTTTTCTCAAAATATTGTAAACTGGCAGGATGTGCTACCACGTAATACCCAAATAGCATTATTAGACCGACTGCGTGTTTGGCATAGCTACTGGTCTTCTTGAATACAACTAAGTAGAAACGTGGTCCAAAGAAATGAATGATATTGTTGCAGCCATGTTAAAGGTAGCATTTGGGACGCGCAGTTGTGTTTCACTCTATTAATGAAATATCGAAAACACCGTCAACAACATATTATAACTGGGTCAAATCAAAATTTCTATACAGTACATGCAATAATGGGCAATATGTATGAAGTCCTTCAAGGACTTAAATATTAGATGATCCATCACCAACGAAAAATATTCGTGCTCAAATAATCCGTTTCGTGCTCATTTCAGTCTAGAAACTGTGCTAAAAACTCTATTTTCTCTGCGAGTTGCTAATAAATCAATCTTCTAATTAGTTAGTTAGAAAATAGAAATTGCGAAAGTTAAAGAAACAGTCAGGTGTGTTATTTTTTTAAGTAATTGTGGACAATACATGTACATAATACAATTTAAGACAGAAGATTCTTTTTGTGGAGAAGTAATGTTAGACTTTAGACTTTGATCGTCAAATTAAAATGTTACTTCAATATTAAGCCTTCGTTCGGAGAAGAGATGATACATACTACGTATACCGAGTGGATTGTAATAGGAGAAATGCAACAGACAGTTATTTGTGTCATCTCTCTCTAATAAAATATTTGATAGTACCAAGTGACATTTCATGTTAGTAGCTGAATCGATGTAACTCTAATTCGACAAGTTCAAATTCGATAAATAATAGTCACTGTTATTGACAAACGTGATGTTATTGTGTAGTAAATGTTCATAATTCGATCGTACTAAACATCTTTTACTCTAAAAGAGATGTTTTTTTCAATCAACTCCTCTAATTCTCTATTATGATAACGAAACACTTTATCAATCATACGACCACCTCTTAGAATAAGCTATAATTTGTACCATAAATTAATTCTTTTCTCAAAGCAATTAACTTGACATTACAATTATCAGAAATTTGACATCTCTGTTTAGCAAAATAGTAATAGGATTTAGAAGACAAGTGTGACAGATAAAAATAAAATAGATTTAATAATACCTTTTTATATTCATTGCGATCATCATCATTGTCGTCTGTATGAGTATTTTGATAACATCTAGATATACGACTGTGTTTATCTTTATTTTTACTTATAAATTTAGGTGTTTCGAGATCGAATAATTGAGAACGATATAATAGGAAAAAAGTGTTGTTATTTTACAAGTTTGATTTGATCATCATTNGGGTTTGCGGTTGTTGATGTTGTGCTAGTGGGTTTCTTGAACTCGAATGAAAACGTGCCGCTATCATTTTCTTTTATAAAGTGATAACTTCTTTCGATGATGATGTTGTTAATGTTATTCATAGTTTTTCTGTTATTAGATGGCCACCGCATCAACACAACTATACAACGAAATGATGATCAAATCAAACTTGTAAAATAACAACACTTTTTTCCTATTATATCGTTCTCAATTATTCGAGGGAGAAACATTGTCTATTTTGAAGTCAAAATAATAATCGTGTTATCATTGACAACATCTGATTAGAAAACTTGTCTCATTCAACATGATACGGTTCACGTACAGTGGGAATGAAACACTTGATTATAAAACAAAAAAAATTATTCTTTGTGCATTATAACTAACTAACTAACTATAGAGAGAAAAATCCAAACACGCATAACTATTTATGTACGTATTATGATAAAAACAAAGATAAAGATAACTGCTTTTTTTGTGTATATTATATTTATCCTGCTGATTTTTCTTTTACTGTTTTATGTTTATAGAAGACGTTTCGAGATCGATGACATATATTTTAAGTATAACTTGTACAGATCTGTGTGTCATCTCAATATTCATCTTACTCTGAACTGTCAACTACAACTCTTCGTCTTCTTTTACTGTTTTTTCTTCTTTGATTTAGGTGTGTTCTCAAAGATTGCATGACTACTATAGTAGTCAACATGAAACACTTAGTTTTTTTATGAGTTGTTTAATGGAGATGTGTGGTTTCAAGGGAAAAACGAGCGAATACTCGGAGAAGTTTTTCTCTTCAATTTGCTTACTTTGAAATTACTATATTGTCTTCAAATTAAAAGACAAATTTTTTTTCTATTTTTATCATTCATATTAGTTTTTTTATCTGGAAAATGAGAATTTGGATATAGTTTTCATTTAACAAACGTGTATGTTTTATTTTTCTTAAAAAGTTGTGCTAAATGAGAAAGCATACAGAACATATAACAGGCAATAAATAGCATTTTACTATATAAATAA
>CAJNOQ010000481.1:0-49401 GCA_905250885.1 Didymodactylos carnosus | reverse complement strand
GAAACACTTGGAAGAAACTCATGACAGATATGCATGTTCTCGATTAGCAAGAAATAGCCAGTTGTATCGCTATTAGCTGACTGACTATAGAAAGCCGATAGAGAACGAACGCAATTATTATTATTATTATTATAGACATTTGGAATAATCATCATCATCATCATTTTTATCAATTCTTCCATGTTAACGGATCTATATTATCATTTTCTTTACTCTCTATAATAGAAAATTGCCTTATATTTTACTCAATATAATGATCATAAAAAATATTGACATTGTCAAAGGTCGTTAAACGCGAGAGAGCGAAAGACTAATAAATTGAACTTTCAAGTAACGTTCAATTGCATGAATAATTATTAATATTGACTTTCGTCCTATAGATTAGAAAATGATATTGAAAAAAAAAATAAAAAAAATAAGAAATAGAAAGCACAAAAGACTAATTTGAAAAGTTAACCATGAAAAACGGTATATAAAAAAAAACTAAAATAATAGAATACATCACGATAGATTACAGAATTTATCGAACACAATTTTTAGAGTCAATATAAAAGTTAATTCATAGAATGAAATGTGAGAAGAAAAGAGAATGAATTTTTTACGATCGGATAAACTAGATTTATTTCCATTATATATCAATATAATAACTTTTAAAAACAAAACTAAATATATGCTCTTCACATTTATAGAATTTTAAAGTTTTCTAAAAATTGTTAAAATAATCCCATAGGGATCACATAACTACTATTGTAACTTGTTAAAAGTCAACAAAATAGTCTAGAAGTAATATAACAAAAGAGAATCAACTAATGTTATTATAGATATGCCGTCTAGCCACTTGTGTAATTTTTTATCCAAAAATTATGATTCGATGAAGATTATGATTAGGGCGTAGAAATTTTATTCAATACTATCAATCAAAAAAATTTATTAGTTCCCTGTGAACAAATCCTTGAAATTCTCTCTATTATTCACCTTCCCATCTGTCAAGCTAGCGTGTAAAAAACAGTCCGACACACACACACACACACACACACATTGTCTTTTTTTTTTTCCCATCTACTAATAAACTTTGATTAATTTTATTCCGATTCAATGAGTATGTAAATGAAGACGAGTCAGTAATACTTACAATCTTTTTTTTTAGTACTACATATACAAAAGAAAATAGTCTTCTAAAAATGATATAGAAGAAAAGAGACAAGTGCAGGAAAAGATGACGTAAGTATATATCGACATTTGTTAATTAGAATGATAATAATGATATTGCAATTTTTGTAAAAACGCTATTTTTTCATGAGAAAACTAATACAAGAATTCTATTTGAATAAAGCATGTTCAAAACAAATAAGATAGATGTATCAATATCATTGGTTATATTAATGTTTAAATATAAAATATGATCATTTTTGTTTATATTCTCTATAGGCGATACACTCACACACACGCACTGTACACCGGATATGAAAACTATAATTATGAATTTGACAACTTTCTTTTACAAACATATATTATTCTGAGAAAAGAAGATTAATTGTTAAAGCCGGATAATATACAGGCAGAACAGAAACGGGATCTTCTTAAGACTACGTCCATTCCATCGTATACACACACAGACACCTACTAAGTTTGATTCTAAATTCTGATATATTTTTTTTTTTTTATTTGAGTAGTAGAAAGGTTGTCTAGTAAAAATAGATTATAGAATAATATTTGTCAGAAAACTAATAACAGACTACTATCATATCATATCTCAAAAATTGAAGCAGAAATTTTATATATTAATCGTACTTATGATTAAGTATATATTCTGAAAGCTAAAAATAGAAAAAAAAGTTGATATGGTCACTTACAAAATGGTCTTGAGCTATTGGATCTTGCATAACGGGACATATCGTTTATTTTAATTTTGATTCTAATAGGATAATTAAATTTTAATTCTGACACACCGTTCCAGTTGACGTTTTAATCATTCATCAATTTTGTTTTTTTTTCTACTCTAATAAATCATAATCCGGTCTTTGACAAAACAATTTTTTTTTTCTCTTTTCTCTTATCTCTCTCTCTCTCTCTCTCTCTCTCTCTCTTTCTCTGCACTCTCTTCTTAAGGTAATAAAATTTTTTGTATTAAGACATCGTGCATCAATTGGCCGCCATACACACGCACACACACACACACACAGACACACACACACAAACAAACGCAACGTTTAAACTCAATTCAGGCGTAGAGGCATAGAACTAAAGAATATTTTCTTTCGTTTTTTTTTCTTCAAACAATAGCCACAAACAGAAACAAAATTTTCTCATAGATCATCAAAATAAAACTCTTCTTTTTTTTCTTTTTCCGATAAATATTTTTTTTCTTTCTCTATTATTGCAGGATTATTATTTCCATCTCTCTATGTATGTTGATGATGATGATGATGATGATGATCACCTTTTTTCTTATATATATAGAATCATATGAATATCTCTATTTCTGCTTGATAGAGAATCTCTCGAAGTTGAAGAGCCGAAATGAGATTCTTTTTATTTTTTATTTTTACCATTAATAATTTTTATCACTGTATCACTAGAAGAAAAAAAAAGAAGAAAATCCACTTTATTCAATGGATTAATATACTGTAACTTACTTTTTATTACTATTCTCATACTAAGTACAGACTCACAATCTAAATTAAAGGTGGTCAGCTAAATATGGCAACTGATTTACTTTTGTACTTATAAGTATTTCTAAGCTTATTTTATTCAATTAGGATATATATTTTTTTTTATTAATTAGCTTATTATTATTTGCCTTCAGACCGTTGCCCATATTTACTGTTTATCAATGAGCTTGTTACCAGTGCTAACTGAATTTCCTTTGAAATAAATTCAATTCAAAATTGTCGAAATACATCATCCTGTACAAAATAAATAGATATTATTAAACAAAAGAATAAGTAAATAGTGTAATAGTGTTTATTGAGACATCAGACAGGTGTAGATTTATCTTATCAATTGATCAAGTAGAGCACTGACCTATTAAATGTAGATGACCGTCCTAAAACGATATTTTGAATTAATTCTATAGTTCTCTATTTGGTATGTGGGTGTGTAATACAGACCAAATGCTGATCATTAAACATTAGGGTATATCGTTCCTACTATTTTATATTATCCGAGATATAGATCTCACAACTAAACATACTTGTGTCTAACACTATCGGATTAAAATCCTTTCGTTCCCTGTTTGCCAAGATCTGAACGTGATCTTGGCACCGAGTTTATAGCAGACACTGGCACCTATCAAAATATATGATTGGAATATTATTATTATTGTATTGTATATACTTTTCCGCATAGATTCATAGATTTTATACAAACTGTGCGCATTGAGACACTTTAAGATTTTAGTCTCATTGGTCCAAATGCTTCACTATTTCTGCCCTGGATATGGCAAATAATTGTCGAAACGATTCGCTTGAAATATTTCGTGGTTTTGAAGAAAGCTTGATACTACTGCAAAAGCGTACGTAGTATGTTCAAAAAGTTCCGGGACTGATTTTATTTAAACAAAAACAAAAACAAAAGCTGCTATGGAACGAGTCTGTTGTCTGCTTGAAGCCTTCAAGTTAGCGGCTGACACATTCTTCTATCTAGAGATGCAACGATTTCTAATTGATCAGACATCTCTATGCCATAATGACAATTTTTTTCAAACCATCTGGGATGCACTAAAGGAAAATCAATTAATTTGAGTCCCGCTCAGTAACAAACCTTTTTATTCTTGATAGCTACCCATGTCGTGTAAACCGCTCGAAAACCGTCGGTTAACCGCGGTTATTTCAGCTGAAACCGTAACAACACAGCATAAAAACCGACGGTTACGCGTCCGGTTAACCGCATCGGCATATTACGTAAGTATTTTGATAAATCAACTCCGCCTATAAATTAGAAAATAATCCCGAGATTCAATTTCAGATGATATTTTAATACTACTACAGTAGACACATCATATCTTGTTTCGTCTACTATCCATGATTCTAAATATCAATTGCTGCGATCCCTCTCCCATTTTAGAGATCTGACTGTCAGTAATTATTATCTGCTTTCAGTTTTAAAGGACCGTATCAGATAAAAACACTACGATAATCAAAGTTCACTATGTTCGGCAATACATCAGTGTCTGAATCGTCTGTCTAAAGATGACTTCAGAGCAGCTATACAAAGCGTCCAGAGCGTTGGCAAAAGTGTATTGCTGCAGTGGAGAGATTCTTCGAAAAAGAAAACATGAATTTATGACTGTAACTCATTTTGTTGTTTTTAAATAAAAGCAGTCCGAGAACTTTTGAACGCACTACGTATTTTAAGATTTTATGTATCAAAAACGTAGTGAAAGGTTGATCCTCGTATAGAATGCTTAAATCTCAACCAAAAGTGGTCGTATCGTATGTCATTTGATTCCTCGTTATATGTCGATCTACTGTCGTTA
This sequence comes from Didymodactylos carnosus, assembly GCA_905250885.1. NCBI lineage: Eukaryota > Metazoa > Rotifera > Eurotatoria > Philodinida > Philodinidae > Didymodactylos > Didymodactylos carnosus. Next base: position 44,924 of record CAJNOQ010000481.1, on the reverse strand, counting down.
TATGTGTTTCAAACATTCGTAAGAAACATGTTACTATCATAGGTAAAAAGGCAATCGACGATGTTAAAATCTGCACGTTTCCTTCAAACAACCCTAAGCAGATGTATAGATGAGTTGAACTTCACTTTATTATATTGATCTCATCGAGATCTATCCCATGGTATGTAAAAAAACAGCAATAAAACAGGAGCAAATAAAACAGTTGAGAAAGTTCTTTTTCCGTGAGTCTCTCGTATATCACTATATCATCGAGGATTCCGATTGATTTCAAATTCAACTTTATTTTTTGAGATTTTTTCACCTCCACGGTATAATGAGTTTGCAAATAGCTCAAATATCTATCAAGCTTATACAAGGATAAAGTAGTTTTCATTTATCATTAAAAAGCTCTTTATTTCAGTTATGTGCCGTAGGAATGGCAGATCTACCAGATCTTCAGGTTTTCAGATTACTTGTGAAATTTGAATTTTTCGACGAAATATTCTAACTTCGGTTGAAAAACAAATTGACTCGCTATCTACAACAAAGGCTTCTTAGTGAATAACCCCATTTAAACGTAAATAACTGATTAATATATGAAAAACTTCTGAAAATGTTGTCCGATTGCTGAATGAGAGATAAAAACTTCTTTAACTTAACTCTCAGTTCTGTCATATGTCTCGCTTTTTCGGTCATTTTCGATGAAGAATTTCTGCTTTTCTTTCTCTGCCATCAGAAATACTTCTCATGTGCAGACCAGAAATAAGTAACATTACGAAATTGGTTTTCTTTGAATTGCAAAGCACAAATACCGATGACAATTCAGATTTTTGGTTAAACAATCAATAAATTCAGGCATGGAGACTCAGTGATGAATCTAAAAACATTTTTCGGTAGGTGCGTATTTTCTGAAAATTAGTCATTATTTGAGAGCCGTTTGAAAAGACAGGTTAACTCATTATTAAATCAGAGGGAGTACTATTAAATCAAAACTTCCGATGGATACGGCCGTATCCCCCTCATCCATTGTAAGTTCTCTACTGTACATGCTTGCAGAGAAGGTTAAATTACACAAACTCTGCAATTTTGTCAAATTTCATTCAATTTGATGATGATACTGTGAAGTATCGAAAGCTCGTTTTTTATGTAAAATGATTGAACAAAAATGTTTTTTAATTATATTAAATATTATTAGTTTTATAAAAAACGTAAAAAGGTCAAAGAATGTTAATAAATTTATATGCATGTCAACGATTGTTCCTACGCGCCCATGTAACCATCTTTCAGAGAATTTTTGCGTGAAACATTAAAATAACGCAAAAAAGAGCTACTTGCGCACAGAATTTTGCAAAAAGACCAATTTTTACAGAATTTTGTATAAAATTTTTTTGTAGAATATGCAGAATTTTGCAATCATTTCACCTTTGTAACCACTTTTTGCGTTACACCGCTTCTGTTTTTTTCTGTGATTCACGAAAAAAAATTGGATTTTGGCAACAAGGGACTCTTTCACTAAGGAATTGAAGAAAAATATTTGCAAAAATATTTGTTAGAAAATGCTTAATAATCACAAAATTTGCAGAACATATGTAATTCTTTCTCACCTGCAATTCTTTCTTCATATGTCGTTACGATCAGCATTTGTACTGCACTACATACACTTCAAACAACAGACTATAGAATTAATTCTGTGCTGTTTTACGACAAACACATACTTTTGACTGGTTTACTCTCAGTTCGTCCCAAATTGCTCACTCTCACACCTGCTCGCCCCTTTGATGTTGTTTGATCTTACAAAGCCAATTTGGGACGAACTGAGAGGACACCCTTTTGACTAGTGCTATAAATTTTTCTCGGAATAGCTATTACTATTTCTTAGAAGTAACAGTAGTACCACTTTCTACTGAAAATACCTTGAAAAGTGATTTTATTTGAATGTGAATTTAAATTTTTTTATTAATGATCACTTTGTACATTGTAAACGGTCTGAAAAGTTGTGAAAGTGTAGAAGAGTAATGTCGTTATGGTCGTTATGGAGAAAGAGTAACACGGGCTCTAATTAGGAAGGCATCATTATGACATCGATGTCAGAAATATCCTGAACTAAAAATTAGAAGCGCGATACTTACTCGTTAAAATATAGAATCCATAGCAAAAAAGGATGAGAAATACGCTAAAATGCTCAGTAGTGAATTCAAAGTTTTTCTTAGGCACATTCGATCGGTAAGGAAAGCATGAGGTACGAAACACAATTTTTTGAGGTAGTTCTCATGGGTAAAAATCATTTTCTTGCTCCAAAGGTACGACTGACCACTCGTATCGTTCGCTGGTTGAATTCGACCGTGAAAATGCTCTAAAATGAGTATGTATTTGCAAATACGTTTTGATTTGAACTTTTACGAATAAAATGAAGAAATTTACTTTCCTTTTTCAGAAGTACTGAAATAATACCAAAGATTCGTTTCGTGGTAGAATCCAACAAAGATAACTGGACAAGAGGCTCGTGACCATTTTTGCGTAGGAAGGGGAATCGATTTTGTTTGCCTTCAGAGATAGTATGAAATTTTTTTTCTCATTGAACGTAAAAGTGTTGTACAAAAACTTGCGTTTGTCTGCTCTTATCAACTGGCAACTTTTTATTTTCATATAATAAACAAGTAAAACAAAGTAAGACATTTCTACTAGAAATATTAAGATTGTTCATTCGATACGAGTTCTTATTGAGAAAAAAATGTTCAGCTGTTTGTCAGTTTTATTCGATGTTTTGTTTTGGCAAAATCATCGATAATTCTTTCCACATCGAACTGCTAAACTATGTGTTTATAGAGACTAATATTATCCAAACTGTTGAGTTGTTCGTTCATCGCCGATACTGTTTCGCAAATAATTTTTTATCAGTTTTCTAGTTGAAAACGAACGCTCGAACGAAATTTTATTATTAATGCGTTTTGAATCTATTTACTTATATAATCCGATAATGCTTCAATACTTTGACATATAACCAAACAGTGCTGGAGGAGTACTAACAAGAAAAACTTTCCCACGCGATTTCTACTGTGATTATTTTCTTCAATAAAATAAAAGCAAATCAATAATAAATTTGACTGAAAAATCATTCTCTATTATTTTTTTTACAAAAATCCATCCACGTACTATAAGCTTAACAAGAATATACACCAAATCAAATTTTGGCTTAATTAACAAAAAAAATATAACAAAAATACAAAAACCCTTACTTATTTTCTAAAAGAAAAAACATAGAGAGTAGAAACGTCTAAAAAAATGCTCAGTACACTTTTCTCTTCAATTTTAGACGTTGCAGACCTCTAGAAGTGTCAACATTTAAGAAACATCATGAGGAAAAAAAACGGATCGAAATTGTACTACGAACACGAAGAAATATTTTTATCTGATTCCAAACTAATTAATTCTGTTAAACTTGCGATTTCGTTCTGTTCCTACTGTACCACCAACATGAGCCAAAACAGCGACTGTTATTATTATTTATAAATAGAATGAGTAACTTTTATCAATTAATTTCTCATCTCCTTTATCAAAGGTCGAAAATAAACAATGAAGAAAAATATTTTTTATCAGTCAAAACCTCTCGATTAGGCAGACACATCTCATTTAGCTATTTAATCTTTCCATAATTTACGTTTTACACATTCCTTCCATTTTTACACATTGTGGATCCCATTTCGGATCATTTCCAGTAGAAAGTACTTCTATCAATTATAAGAAGTGGTAATAGAACTACCCTATTTTTATCTCTTTTCAGATAAATTCAAAAACAAAATACTGCTATACCAGGCCCATGATCTAATACCGCCAATTTCTATTATAGAAAGTAGAATGCTTCTGATGATTGACGGACACTCGACAAAGGGAACACAATATCATTCCCAGTGTTCGTTATTTCCTATATAAGTTCTTGAATGTTGTACACATAATTAGTTTTTAGTGTTAGAAATCTTTATCAGCAGATCAAAATTATGTATCAGATTGAGTGCTAAATGTCAATAATGTTCTAGTTTTGAGGCCATACAACACTGAATTGACTAAACTTCTGTCTCTATAACTTTATATCACTTTAAATAAAATAACATCCAAAAAACAGAACAAAGCGATAAGATTATTGCAGAATAAAATTAATTGCCAGAAAAAAAGTTGAATTAATAAAAAATAAATATCTTACATATAAATATCTTACATGTAGTCACAAAAACACATACTCTGATTTTTGATTCTTGTCAAAAGAAATTACAAAACAAAAAAAAATAAAAATTTTTTTGACAAGACTCACATAATATTTTTGATTACATTGGTTAGAGAGAGAAAGAGAAAGAGAGAGAAAACACCGGACAGTCTTCTAAAAATGAAATATCCGTTGAAATGATGAGAATACTGATCTACCTTCTTGTTCATCTTTTTTGATTTCATCTGTACGTTTATTTTGTGAACGAATTTGTTGATATTGTCGAGATTGAAGAACATTTGGTTTGTCTCGAATAGATAATTCACGTTTATAAATCCATTCGATCTCAGTGTCAGATGGACGAAATCCATCCGTACCGCTACGTTTGGACCGATCAAGTTTAGAATCTGGAGTAGTAGATCCATACATTTTCAAACCGAAATATGTTAGAGCACCACCATCGACATCTTGATCATCGGTCCAATGAGTCGAGCGACGAGTTTCAATAAGTAATACCCAACGACCTATTGGTGATTCGCCCCATTTGTGAGCAGTTAAAAATGGAAAATAATTAATACCTAAAATCGAGAAACGAATTCAAATATGTTTTAATTTTTGATCGCTAAAATGTATAATTACCCTTGTTAGTTGCATCATTTGGTCGAAATGATAACATTTCCGATGGTGTTTGACTCGGAGAGATCAAAGTTATTTTGACATTTCCACGACGATTAAAGGTAAATGAAATATTAGCCACAACATGTTCTAGTACTGTCACATTAATACATTCAAGAACATCCAAATGAATTTTAATCACACCAGATGGAGGAAGACGACTAAAATAGAGATAAATAGACACATTAATCAAAATTTTGTAGGACAATCTTCTTTTTTTTAAGTTTCATAAGGCAAATACAAAGTGACTTAAAGTCAAACTAGAAATGCGTACATCGGCAATTCTGTATATTCATGATAACATTCGCATCGCGGTTGTACATTTGTCCAATTTTGTGCTTTAGCAATCATTTGTCCTACGTCCAATACACCAAATCCAAATTTATCACTAATATGAAATCCAGCACCATTAATAAACCAGTCATCGGTTTCACTTAAATTTGGGATACGAGCTGTTTCAGCTATGATATGCATAACATCACGATAAGTTAAATCGGGATTAGCTTCTAATACCAGGGCAAATGCACCTGCTGCTACCGGAGCTGCGCCCGATGTACCAAAAAATTTTGTTGTACATTGACCACCAACATCAGCAGCAACGACTCCAACTGAAACAAAGACATATACACAATGAAATACCAACTGTCTTTGAAAATGTAAATAACAACTATAACTATAATTATAATGAATGTAAGGAAAAGTTTCATATGTGTAAAAGAGCAAGCGTATGAACGAAAAAGGCTTTCATATTAATATATCATACAGAAACTGATTTTTTGTTATCTATAAGCACCATAATATGATAGATACCTGGCAAATATTTTTCTTGACCACTTTTTGCATGACGACCACCAGTATATGCAACAGCCATCGTTGATGGACAAAATTCTCCAAAATAAGTTGTTTTACCCAAATGATTAATTGAACCGATTGAGATGACATTTTGATGAGAAACATATCCTAAAATACATGTATAAAAGTGAATATAGTTTGTTCGATCCTTGGCGATGATTCTCATTTACCATCAGCTGAACAATCATCTCCCGCTGCTCCGCCATTACCGGAAGCCCATACGAATAATAAACCTTTCCCATTTCGACCCTAATAAAATCAGAGAAAACCTATGATCAATGATAATTTAAAAAGAAATTTCTAACATGTTGAACTCCATAATCGAGTGCAGCATTAACCAATGTTCCGGGTGCTTCCATTTTTGTTCCATCATCTGTTGGACCCCATGACGCCGATTTAATTGAAATTTCAACAGCTTTGAATGTCAATGAACGTGCTTCTAACAATGTTGTTATACGGCCATCTAATAAACGAATAGCTAAAATAAAATATTTGTCATATTAATCAAATTCATGGCATTTATTAATATAATTTTGGTGTTCATACCGGATATGTATGACCCGTACGCTACTCCCACTCCACACAAATGGTTATTTGCTTCACCAGCTGCTGCACCACCACATCTTGTGCCATGACTAAAAGATTTTGAAGATCTACTTGCAGAAGAGGCAGATAACTATTTAAAATAATCTACATAAGTAGTATAATAGAAAGTACAAGCATGCTAAAGGGAAATGTTAATAGTAGAAACTAATTTTCGTTAATAATAGAGAAATATCACACACCGTGCATCAGAAAAATGTCAAGCAATATTAATAGTAGTAATTATAGTATCTAGGGTTAGTTGCTCACAGCATTATCACATGTTGTTTATCATTTCTTACTTATTTGCAGAATCATTTGTCCTAGGCGCAGGATCATGATCAGAGTCATTTAGATCGTTCAAGTCATAACTTAAATGGGCTAACTACAGAAAATATACAGGAGATTTGTTTTTTCCTTAAAATTACTGATAAATGTATCTCAACTTACATATCGATCTTTCAATTCCGGATGTGAATGATCAAGACCATCATCGACGATACAAATGGTCACATTTTTACCAGAATAACCAGCAAGCCATGCTGGTATGACATTAATATCATGGTTAGCCGGAGTATCCATTTGTCCTTCATTTTCCTAGAGATACAGCAATAAAAAAATTTAGTGTTTTTACAATCCTATTTTAAATGATCAACCGTACCAAATACCATTGTTTTCGATAAAATTCATCATCAAATTTCATTTTAAATTGATATTGATCTAATGACAATGAATCAAATAAATTTTTTTTCTGCGTCTCTTCTTCATCTTCTAGACGTTTGACATATTCATTATCATTCCATTTACGATAGTTTCGTCGACGATATTCTTCTTCTAATTCATCTTCATCAATAAATTCACGTTTTTGACGTTCAAGTGTTTTACCAAGATAAACATGTTCAACCTATTCACATATACAATATACAAATTAGAGCAGCGTTTAGTTTGAATCTGTGGATAACATACACGATCATCTGTCATCAATTCATTGACTAAATCATCAATTGAACGTTTTGAACGTGAAGAACGTTTACGTTGAATTTGAAAATGATAAAGATCCAAACCTTTAATCTACATAAAAATATAATCGTTTTTAGAAAGAAATATTACATTAATTATATCGACTATGAACACATACCGAACCGGTGTTAATCATATCCCTTTCCTCTGCAATCAAATCAGCAACAAGAAAATCTTGATTATTCCCCTTTAATCGTATGCCAATATCGATCAATTCACCGTCATCATTTTGATCATTATAAATGTAATCTGAACTTATCCAGTTTGTAAATAGGCACAAAAATATAAAAATTGATAGATAAAACATTGAGCATCGTCGTTGTGAAGGTAGAACATTAAAAGATTTTAGAAGGAAGAAGGCATCAAACATTTATATCTAAAGTAAAATAATCACATCATGTTGATAACAAAATATTTCTGATCGAAAGGCATGCATGATTTTATAAATCATGGAAAAATTAGAGACTTCCGAACATAAAAAAATAATATTGATGTATGAAAAAATATGCAAAACACAATTACACGAAGAACTGACAATAATTACAGGTTTCAATTGAATATCTACACTCATTAGAACATCAATAAAAAAAAGAGAAGAATTTTGACATAAGTCTTATTTTATTCTTTAACCTTATTCCACAATTGTTTTAAATAATTACATTTTAGCTTAATGTTCTCTTCTGATTCTTTTCCTGGTTTTCGCCATAATTGTGGATTATCTACATGTAGCAAACCACCGAGGATTTCTCGTCCAAAATATAACGAAAATTGTCCACGATCTTCAATTACATGTGCAAAACCATAAATATGTTTATCACGTGGAAATTCAACACAAAAATATGGTAATCCTTTAGGTACTACTTGTTTTAGTGCTCGTGAAGATTTCTCTTGAATTTCGATTAATTTTTTATTTTGTGCCCACATTGATTCACATTCAAGCAAAGCTTTACGAAAATACATGGGAACTAAATTTGCTTGATCATAAGGTATCGGAATACACTCAATATACATATGAGGTAATAATCGAGGATTTTTGAAGGTTTCAATAAATATAGGTACTTGAGAATAGACGTCACGAAAAATACCAGTTAACATTGACTTTAATTCATCTAATTCAGTTAAAACATCTTCATCTAAAACAAGAGAGAAAAACAAAACATTAGATTAAACATATCTCATCATTCTGCTCTTCATTTCATTTACCTAAATGAAATCGACTTGATGTATGTTGTATGGGTGCTATAAAACAGTGACCATCTATAAGTGATTGATGTGGTGGTGCACATAGATACCAATGTTCTCGTAAACCAAATATATATTCTTTAGATAAATTTTCAATACACAACCAACATTGTTCAAATGTTTGTTGACGTTTTCGCTGATCAGCTAATGCGTGTATACGTGCCCAACCTTGTAAATGTCTTGTACTATTTAATAAATGTCGATCACTTGACAGTGATTGATGAGATGTTGTACGACTGCTAGGCATTACTGGTGAATAATTATTAGTGGAAAAACGTTCTTGTTCAACAAGATCTGTTAATGTTAATCCCTCTCTCTCAGGATCTTTATCTTGTTCTCGCAATTTTTTCACTTCTTTTTTCATTCGACGACGATCGTGTTTCGTCGATTGTTGACGATGTGTAGTGTGACTATCGTGCACGGGTTTTTCAACACCATAACGATCGATTGTGGTCAATACAAGAACTTTTTTTCCTTGAGTTTCAGGTGGTTCAAGAGGATTATGTTCAGATGCTTGAGGATGAGATCGTAAATCATCGATACGTTTAATTTCAATACGAAGTTGTTCCGACATTTCCTAAATAAACACTTTATGAATAGATTTTATAATAAACATAGAACACAGAGAGTTGAATATTCTATACTATGCAGAAGCAGTCTTGAAATCTAACATTTTATTCATTTTGCAGAAGATTTAAGAAACAATATTGTGAAAGCTAATTTCAGCTATTGTATACATCTAGTCACTAGAGATTTACCTCATCATCTCTTAATTCTGCTCTAATCAATTGTTTTCTTAATTCAATTAAATTTTCTTCAGATATTAATTCATCTTCAACTTTTGGTTGTTGTTTTTGGTTTATATCCGGTTCTTTTTCGTGATGAACATGTTTTTGACTTCTATCATCAATCTCTTCTTCAGCTTTTCGTTTTCTCCATGAACCTTGTTTATCTTCACCTGTTGATAATGCGGCCAATGATGATGATGATGTTCGATAATCATCATGCTGTTTTGGACGTAAAAATGTCGATGAGCGATGATCATGTTGCCTTGAAGATCTATGTCGAGAATGATGGCGATCATCCGATAAATCTTCAGCCTCATTAATTAACGATAACAATTTATCCATCGACTAAAAAGAAGCCATTAGTGTAAAGTAGAGTAGTGTTGTAAATAATTTATTTATTTTATGTATTTATTATTACACCTTGAATAAATTAATAGAATTATTGACATACGAGAGTGTGGTCTTTCTAGGCTTATTGTAACATTTTTAGGATTTCTCACTTGTCTTTTTCTCTTTTTTTTGTCGTTCTTTATGACGTATACGTATGCGTGGATATCACCTTCAAATGAATGTAGGTGGGTGTCAAAAGGTCAAAAAGAACGAAAAAGAGAAGAGAAAAATACAGTTGAACAAGGTAAACTATTTTTAGTAAAATATTGAAAAACTTTTTAACATACACCATATCTTTCTGAAACAATTTCATCTAATGGTCGTTGTTCATCTTTTGCTTGTTGTTTACATCGTTCATATGCTCGATGATGCCATTGAAGACCACTATCACCAACTTTTGAACGAGAAACTGTTTTTATTGTTGATAGAGATATGTCACTAGCTGCACATCGTTTCATTGTTGGATTTAATTCTCGTTCATTTAATATTGCCTAAAAAATCAAAAAAATAATATATAAGAAAGTTTAATTTAAGAAAACTGCACCAATTGTAGTTTCATATAATAATCCGATTACCATTAATTCAGCTTCTGTTGATTTTTTCTTCTCATTTTTATCTTTACGATTAAATGTAAATGATTCATAATTAATTGGTTCTAAAGCAAATGTAACAGAAGTTTCTGATGTTGAATTTCCTGTATCCTAAATTAACACAAAAAAATTGATTTCAAAACTGTTAGAAACCATTCTAATGGTTGTTCTTCATCTATTGAACAACGAGGTATTTTATATACGGTAAAAGATTGTGCTCAATAACGTTAAAGCGTTAAATTCTTATTCATTTCTTTCTTTCATTATTATTGGAACAATGTTTAATACTTGCTTGTCATTTTCGGCTATGGTAGCATTATTATTAAATATATAATCTGCTGGTGGCATTGTGGGTCCTTTAATAATTGCTCCACTTGGAATTTCATTATTGTTTTTTGGATCTTCTTGCCAATCCTAATGTAAATAGAACATAAACTTGTCAGCGAAATAACTAACAACACACATATACGTTTTGATCTAAACATAGTTTATTTGATTGAACAAAGCGGGCCGACCCATTATATGTTGAAAACAGTCGAAAAGAAAAGTTGGTTATCACATATACGTTTTCGGGCTCATCGTCGATGAAAACGACGTACAACTATTTTCTCCTACCTGAGAGTCAGTCGTGGATGAGGTCGAATCTGAAGAAGAACGTCTATGCTTCTTTTTCTTATGTTCTTTCTTCTCTTTTTTTTTTTTTGATTTTCCCATTGTGTGTACTACACCGGAGGACAAAATAAACCACAATCTGGTGTTTATAGCATATAAATCTGAAAACTAATAATAAGAATGTGGAGGTAGAGGCTGTCCTACCAACGCATGACTAATCATGCATTCGATTTGTTTCCTATTCATAAAAACATTCTCCTTTTTTTGAAAAAATAAATTAACATATCTGCGACATCATAGAAAATAAATAAGAATGCAAAAAAAAAGGTTAATAGAAGCGATGATGATGTATGTATGATTGTTCCAACTTGTGAATGCGATTTGCTGGCAGAGCGCGAATAGGAATACTGAAAAACAGTCAGTCTTTCATTATGAACAGAATTTGACGTTCAAGTTATGACTTTGTTTGACAGAGTTAGCAGTCAGTAAAATGTAAAGTGTTTGTCAGCTATCTTTAACTTAAAAGTGAGGTTGCTTCTCGCTAGCCGTCAAAGATAGCCGTCAGGAGTCACTTTCTACGTCTTTTCATGTAGAAAGTGGCTCCCGACGGCTATCTTTGACGACTAGCGGGAAAAAACCTAAAAGTGGAAGCACTCAACTTTAATATTGTACATACTGCTCTTTTTAGGTATGTGGACATTGGCAAAGAGTACGCATAAGAAACAAGCCAATAGTTGATTGAATTTCAATGTACACATCTAATCGATATAAGCTATAGATTGCTAATGCTACTACATAAATATATAAAAAAAAATTGAGTTTTTCGCATAAAAACGTTTTTTTTTTTAGAACTACCTGAGGTTACCTATAGATCGATGCTTCGAAAATAAATTATTAAGTGTGTTATTCGACGTAGTTTTTCGTGTAGATCGCGAATGTAATCTTTCCCATGTCGTTAAATCTGCAATAAATTGTTTTGCCTGTATACAGACAAAACAATTTATTGCGTATATATACATTTTATTGTGTACATATATATATATATATATGGGCCAGATACAGTCTGAAGACTGTCCATTCAAGTCGAAATTCACACTTCGACCAGTGACTAAGAAATTTTTTTATTTTTGTTATGTAGCACTTACTGCAGCTGTAAAAACAAAAAGATGAATGAAGAAAACATTAGTCGCCTGTTTTTTTCCGATTAATGGCGATTCGCAAAACTATCCACGATAAATCGCTGTTTTCTTTTTCATGAATAGCTCGCCCATTAATTGTGATATATCGAAATCGCGATTTATCATCGATATTTTTGCAAATCGCGACTGATCACTAAAATTGACGCGGTTTTGACGCCATGTGTTTTATAGTTTAATTCAGAAAAAGTGACAAAATCTTTGGAGTTCTTTTCCAAAACCTACTTCAATCCCAACCAAGAACTCTCGAAAACAAAAAATTAGAATTTCCTATTCTCTGATCAAGATAGTCATAGTAAAAATGTCAGTGTGAACAGTTGGGAATAGGGAGAGGATCTACGGCAGCATTTCGTAGTTAGTAAAAAGCAGTTTTTTCAAGAAAATACCTTTCCGAGTTTGTTAACTAACCGATCATTTTTGTTTTTTTACGAATTTTCAGATATACCGCTATGTACGCATTCTGAATCTCTCTTATACGTAACATTTTGACCGTACTATGTATTAGAACAGTTGATATTAATAGCAACTGTTCGCTATGTATGATTATCGAGAAAAAGGTATGACCGTGGGCGATTCTCGTTCACTTTAAGTAAGTGAATGAATAGATTTAAGTGCATTGTCATGTTCAAAATATTTATTATCTTAAGTTAACAGCGTACATTAAACTACAAAAAACTTATACATTAACTAATTACAACGGTTATTTTTATTAGATATTTCTAATAATACATTTCTAACACATCACACTTGGAGTCGTACTTCAGTTTCAAACCGTTTCAGTGTATAGATTGCTAGGACAGTAAATAGGAGCAGAACATAAGGGGGATGTAAAACAAAATTTCTCTTTGAGATAGTGTGAAATTGATAAAAAAAGTTTTTGTGCTAGGAATAATCAATAAAATAACAACAGCTTTTTCAATTATTCGGAGGGTGCGCACCCTCCCGTTATTTGCGGCCCTGTAGATTGCGACTATTTATGGAATGACTACAGATTCCAAAATCAAACATCCCCGTCAACGAGTTTCTCCCACTCTCTAATTAATTATTAAAGATAGATAAATTATGGCAATAAAATCTTTGTTAACATGAGAAAATCGAGGCCAACAATATTTCCCAGCAACAGGGAGATCACCACGATGTGAGAGGTCTTTTTGTTTCTGTGAATAACGTTTCTCTGGAAACAAGGTAACGAACGATCAAAAACTAGTCTTAAAGTTTTCAACAAAAGCAGAATATCGGTTTTTAGAATAAAATCGATTTAAAAATATCCTCATTAATAGCAAAGAATCAGTATCAAGCAATTCATTTATCATATATTTCAACATCAAAAGGTAAAACGCAAAAAATAAAATAGATACAAAAAATTTTGTACAAAAATAGTCTTACGTCTTTGGAAGTTTTTTATCTTTTCTAAAAATGAAGTTACACGAAAGATGTCGCTGGCAAACAGCATCAGCGATACCTTTTTTATATTCTGTCACCAACCTTTAAATTAAGTTGCCTGTATAGCCATAGATTATCAGTTCTGTTTGAATCAGAATTTTATGATCGGAGCTAGTAGTTTTACTAGAGGTCCCAGCTTACACCTTAGAAATGGTTGAATTTGATTAAATATAAAATTAATTATTTTTCTGAATTCAAAACAAATTAATTAACGTTTGGAAAAAGTCATGGAACAATGTTCTTAAGAAAAATAGTGTTCCGAAAGAAATTATGTTTGAGATTGATACTTTACGCTCTAGTCTCTATGTAGGATATGACTTACTTTTCTCCTTTGTTGACGACTTGTCAACACTTTAGGGCGGTGGTGTTAATAGGCTTCCTCCTTTTAGTAAGTTTATAAAAGTTCTTGCTGAAAAATTAGAAGGAAAGATTATTTGTTTAATGCTTATATTCTGCCAAATTCGAAGGTATTATAATTGTTCACAATACGGGAAACCGCTTGAAAACTGAAACCATATTAGTCAAAAGAGTTTTGTGGGGATTGATAACCTTGGACTTTTTCCAATCGAAAAAATGCAGTTCTAAAAAAACGTTTTTTTCGAGACAAATTCAATTTTTAATCTTCGTTTTGAAACGGATAATGTTTGCTGAGTGCTCGTTTAAATTGAGTTTCGATCAGTTCAGACTATTTTTATAGACAACTTTATCTCTGAATAAATAAATGTGTTAAATTCATCTTTGAAAACTTTTTATTTTGCATTATTTTTTTGGTGTTTTTTCTCGTATCCGAAAGGGTATGGCATATCATTTTTTCTTTATTTTGACATTTAACAGTATAAGATGTGGTATAGTCTCTTGAAAAAAGTTTAAATCATTTATAATTATGATATATGACTTTTTGTCTCTTCTTTTCTTACACGAAAACATGGAAGATTGAGTAGAAAATACATAGTAATACTATTACCATCTACAAGGTTGATTTAAAAATACTCATTTTATTCATTAGATGAAGAAAAAATTCTAGAATTATCATCAAGACATATATATGGTAATCAATATGCCTGTAAGAAAACAAGGTAAAATATTATTTTAACTGAAATTAAAAAAACAAAAAAACACTAACAATTAATTTATTTATTTTTAGACGCTTATCGTGCACTTGAATTACTTGAAGATTATTATAATCGTCTTGATAAGCCAGAAGATAAACCGCTAAAAACTGCTATCGATAGGTACGGTAATAAATTGTCAGAAATAAAAAGGAAATTTTAATCTTTTTTTATTTTGTAGAGTCATTAAAGTATTCAAAAGTCGGCTGTTTCAAGCGCTTATTGGTTTGTTTACACTTTTATTAAATTTATATTGACTATTCTGAGAATAATCATTAATACTAATTTTTTGCCCAACCTCATTATTAGAGATTAGTTATTTTCAACTTTTGTTTATTGTTTATCTACAAAATGTCTTTTTATTTCTGTCTGATAGATATTCAAGAATTTTATGAATCAATCTTACTTGATGATCGTCGTGATTTAAATAGTAAAATGAATGCAACAATGCATCTGGCAGATGAATGGGAAAAAAGACCATTGTTGAACAAAGATGATAGAGTATGCAGTTTTCTTTCCTCTTTCTAGTACTAAGCAGTTCAAATAGGTTTTTGCATAGTAATGAGATATAGGATCGTGTCGAAAATTGACTTTCTCGTCTGTTTCATTTCTTTAGACTGGTACTCCACCATTATTACCATCAGATTCGATCAATACTCGTTACCCTCCACCAGCTCAACGTTCCGCTCCACTCGGAGAACCTCTAAGAAATAAAATTTTAAGAGAACAACAGCAGCCATCACAAACACATATCGATGGACTTGGAGATGAAACACGAGTAAGATTAATTTTAAAAATTTGACCTGCTTAGGTTTAACGACTTTTCTTTATATAGACACATCCTTCTGATGTAATACAATTTAATTATGAAGATCATTGGAGAGATGAAGAAATTTATTTAGAAAGAGTATGTCTTATTTATAATGGAATTATATTAGAGAAAACTCAAAGTATCGGACATATTTATGTCTTTTTAGTCAGCTGGTGTTGGTCTTGGTTTTTCTATTGCCGGCGGATCTGACACTCCGTGTATCAATGATTCACCATCTGTTGTCGTTACTAGAATTACAGAAAATGGAATTGCTGCTAAAGACAATAGATTGAGGTAGCTAACCGACGGATTAGATCTGAATTATTTAAAAAAATATGATATACGTGTCTGTTCTTTTTAGACTTCATGATATTATATTACGTGTAAATGACATTGATTTCACAAATATAAATCATGCAGCAGCTGTTGAAGCCTTAAAAAATGCTGGCAATAAAGTAACACTGGTAGGTTTGGAATGAGATACAAAGAGTTTGTATTTTTTAAGTGATTTGAACTGTGAATATTTGTGTTTCAGTATATTCGACGTTTAGTTCTACCTTATATGGAAGAGATTGAACTTCAGAAATCACCAAATTCAACGTTAGGTTTTTCAATAGCAGGTGGAATTAGTCATGAACATGTGAAAGGGTAAGTTTATTAGCGAAATATTCAATACATTGTTATTTCTTGCTTTGTTTTTTAGTGATCATGGTATATTTATAACAAATATAATTCAAGGCGGTATTGCTGATCAAAATGGAAGATTGAAAGTGGGAGATAGACTCATTCATGTTTCGACACCGGTAAGAGAGAATGAGAGAGAGATTTTATTTCCCAAATCGTATTCTGTATGCATTCATAAGGATAGAGGCAAAGCGCTGGACCAACTAAAGCAATTAAATTGACTTATTGTAGCCAGAGATGAGCAAGTCAGAATTAGAAGGTGAAACTGCATTGTTATGACTGTGCTCCTTGTATTTGTTATATACAGAGAGAAAGATTTGAGAATATTCTCAGAAAAACGTCGCATCACTCAGCGAGATTGAAGAACTAGAGTTTTTAAAGCGATTCGGATACCGGCGTGGACTAGAAAAAGTAGTGACTCGACTAACTGTGATTGTAACATTCATCGCGTTTATAGAAGGCTCAATACGAGCAATATATTATACAGGTTATGAAACTAAGGTGTGTATTAGTACAATGACTGAGGCTCCGAAACTGCGAGGCGAAGATGGGAATATCTCACGTTAAATGTGTGCACGAAAATGCGGAAATGTCGAAATGGCAACCAGGTAGATAAAGAAAATGCGAGCGATTATGAAAACATTTAAACTATGTGTAGTAAACGCAAGTTTTATTCCTTCTCGTACAAAAAAAGGCTCTGATCAATATCTGACTTCTCGATTTCTGAAAAGCCAATGATTATCCTTATTTCTTCTATTGCATTCTTTATTCTTGTTTAAGTTGAAGATGTGGTTGATAGGTATTTGTTCTTGTTGATGATGATGATGTCATTTTCTCAGTCTCTAATATGTTCAGCATATTTGAATTACTTCAAATAACATATTAATAAAACATATTTTCATGTGACGAATAATCAATGTATAAAAAAGCATGATAAATAGAGGTTTTAACAGATGCACGTTACCTCACGAATAGCAAGAAGTTGTTAAGTATCATAAATCTAATGTGTATGTTTCGAGTTTTAACAAATATGAATGTTAAAATAATATATGACAAAGTTCTATATATTCAACTACTAATAGAGTATTTGACTTCTGGTACTTCGACAGAAATAAGTAAAATTTTATTGTTTTATCTATGTTAAGAATATTATATGGCGTTTAATACATATTTTTCTCAATAGTGAGCGTTCATAAAACTTATTTTCAAGATATTCACTTTATTTTTTATTAAAAAAATGCTATTATCTTGCTCTTATTATGTTTCAGAAACATAATTATGATTTACAATTTGTTGAACATAAACATGCTGTTGAATCGATTCGTCGTGCATGTGACGAAAGTGATGAAATCAAATTAACTGTTGGACATCCGTCGACTGTCCCGAATACAAATGGCTATTCAACACCAATCAACGGCCAAGTACATCATGAAGAACAAATGAACGGAGATAAAGACAGAGACAATTATGGAATGTATGAACTACAGCAACCAACTGTTCAAGAGAACGGATTCTAGTCTTAATATTCTTTTAGTGAACGTCGAGTTGTATTGCGTCGAGGATCATATGGATTTGGTTTTAATATCGTTGGGGGTGATACAGATGAAGGTAAAAATTAATGATAAATCTTATTATCAAGAAACTGAGTCCATTCTGTTTTAGGTATATTCATCTCATTTATTCAAGCTGGTGGTCCAGCTGATAAAAGTGGCAATCTACAAAAAGGCGATCGTATTATGTCTGTGAATCAGAATGATCTGAGAGGAGCATCACATGAAGATGCAGCTAATGTATTAAAAAATTGTGGTGATACAGCCGATATGATTGTCTCTTATAGACCTGATGGTAAGACAGAAAAGTAACTTTGTTTTACTTTGATTAATTGTTGTATATTTCATGCAGATTATGTTCGATTTGAAAGTCGAATTCATGAATTAAGAGATACGATGATGGGTGGAGCAGGAAGCACGGGTAGTTTGAAAACATCAACAAAACGACAGTTTTTTGTACGGTAAGTAACGTATACACTATTTCTAGCAAGATCTAATTAATATAATGTAACGTTAATGACGTTTTTTTGTTACAGAGCTGAATTTGACTATGATCCAGGTAAAGATTCTGGTTTACCGGATTCAAATCGTGGTCTTTCATTTCGTGCGGGTGATATATTACATGTAACAAATGCAGCTGATGATCAATGGTGGAAAGCAAGACGAGTACAATATGACGGAAGTGAAGAAGATTTAGGAATAATACCTTCAAAAAAACGGTAACTTAATGATTTTTGTATTAAAGTTAATGTAGAGTATATAATTATTATTCAGAGTTGAAAAAAAAGAACGTTCAAGGCAAAAACGAGTGAATTTTAATCAATCAGGAAGTCGAGTATGTGATACTTTAATAGAAAACTGAGAATGTTCATTGATGAAGGAGAATGTCTTTCTTTTGCAGAGTAATACTCTTGATCGTGATAAGGCAAAGAAGAAGAAAAAATTTGGTTTATTTGGCAAAGGTGGTGATAATCGAAAAGAAACTCAAAGTGGTGATGATACAGATAATGAACCAGATAATTTGGAACCAGTAGCATCTTATGAACTTGTTACGCAGCATGAATGTAAGAATTATATTGATAAAATCCTAATCATTCAAATCTTGTTTATTATTTTTATAGTGAATCATACTCAACCCGTTATCATTTTTGGACCATTTAAAGAAATAATAAATGATCAATTAATGAACGATAAACCAGATAAATTTGTCAATTGTGTACCACGTAAGTTTTTGCTCATATATTATCAAAAATAGAAAAATAAATTTATTTAATTATTATTTAGATACCACTCGTCCTCGTCGCGATAAAGAAATAAATGGCCGAGATTATCATTTTGTACCGTCTCGTGAACAAATGGAAGAAGATATTCAAAATCATTTATTTATCGAAGCGGGAGAATATAAAGGAAATTTATATGGAACATCCGTGCAAGCTGTCAAAGCAGTTTCAGAATCGGTGAGTTAATTCCTCATGTGACATACTGTTTGTATTATTATTTTACTTGTTTGTGTAGGGTAAACATTGTGTATTAGATGTGAGTGGTCACGCAATCAAACGTTTAACGGTAGCCGGTTTATATCCAATAGCTATTTTTGTTAAACCACCAGATGTGAAATGGATCTAGTAAGAAATTTAATAATAGTCTTAAGTGATCTAAATCTTTCGTTAATTTTAGCGATAATGCGGGTGCAGATGCTAATGAAGAGAGCGCACAAAAATTATACGAGAAAACAGTTAAAACTGAACAAATGTTTTTGGATTTGTTTACTGGTAAGTACTGTAATTGAGAGGAAATATTCACTCTGATATACAACGTATATAATATCAATGGTGGTGGCAGAATTTTTCTAGTGAATAGATATTGTTCCTTGTTTTTTCAAGTTTATGAAAGTCAATGAGCTTATAGTTAATTAACTCTTTGTTAATTAACTCTTTTAAAACTCTTTGTTGAAATTCGTCTACTTTCTTGATAATTTTTTTGTCGTATCATCAACAAGCGATACGAAATGAACATAAACAATTTTTCTATTAAAACACCGTAAATTTTGCAAAATTTATTCTGATTAAAACAAAATTTGTTACATGTTCAAATATAATCAATCTGAATTTAAGATTAATTCTATTATTTATTCTACTGTAATCTTGACAATGTTTAGAAAGAAAATAATTTAAAGTTACATAGCTGAAAATATCACTTTGAACAATAGATTCGCATTCAATCTCGTGAATCTACTTTATGATTCTTTTCATTAAACAGTTGGAGGTTTTTTTTTTCTTTGCCATTATTTTATTGTTCTAATAAGTTCTTTATTCTTCTAATTTTTGCTCAAATTTGCAGTAAAGAAAACAAAGTATGGCTATTATCATTACACGCGTACTATTCCTATACTTTTTTCTACTGAGATACAAACTGTTAATGAATATAAATTAGAAACTATAATCAAATTTGAAGATGACTACACTCTAATTATCATTATCTATTTGGATGTAAAGAAAAATTAAAATTTATTACGCTTTAGTGAATGAGCGCGCTACCACTAGGAAATTCTTTATTAATAATCTACAAATATTGTATTGTACATTTTATTTTAGCTGTTGTTCAAGAAGATACATTGAACGATGCCTATGAAAAAATATGTCAAATAATTGAAGAACAACAAAATATTGACTTTGTTTGGGTACCATCAAAAGAAAAAATTTAAATATCTTTCTCTTTTCTTCCTTTGTATGTGCATAGATTCCTTTTTTGTTAATTCTTCTACATTTAAAATTGAGCGTTATATTCTTCTGTATGATAGATTTACTTTGTTGCTTGTTTTTTTTTTTTTTATGAAATGTTCTATATACTCACTCATTCACTCACTCATTTCAGCATAATTTTGCTCTTTGAGCTTTTACTGTAATTGAGTTTGCGCGCAAATATCAATAAAGTGTAAGTAGAAAATGCAATGTGTTTAGAAAGGTGTTAAATTAACTAAGACAATAAATCTGTAATGATGCATTTACTTACATATATTCTGCATCTATTTCTCAAAAAATCTAAAAACAATATATGTTTTTTATTTATTTTCATAGTTCAACTTAGTTGTATGTTCTGAAAATGAATAATTATCAGAAATTGTTTCTACTACTTTTACACATATTTTTTGTTTTGATCAAAAAATTCACTTAGAAATTGTGCGCGTTGTTTTTTCTTATTGCTTCTCTAGTATATATCGTTCTCTGTATCTGATGCTAGTTTTGTGCTCTCATTTTCTTTTCTTTCTTTTTTTTTTTGTAAAGCCTATTTTACCTTGTTGCTGAATGAAAATATTTGCATATATAGACATTTCTCAACAATTCTTCTTTTATTATTGTCCTTAACTCATGTTAAGATCAAACTTATTATTAAATAGTTTCGTTTTTTCGATTTTTCTTCTTTTTCTTTTTTACGAATAAACTATATAGAATCTTTGAAAAATTTTGTATTTGAGGCTTTTGGTAATAAAAGTTTGTGTGCGAATGGACTCATTAAAACTTAATGAAAAATATTGGAGTCAATACAAATTCTACTTAATAACTATATCGTCAAAACAAAGTCTTTTTCGTTTTTTAGAATATTCAGAGAAAATAATTCCGTTATAAATACTATTTCGCTATATGGAAATGGACGAGATTTTATTTGACATATTGTGAATCGGAAAACTATCTTACTTTTTAGTAAAAAATCTACAATTTTTAAAAAGTTTTATACTAAAGGCAACAAAAAAAAAGGATTAAATTTATTACTAAAAATCCGTTTCCAGTATACCTAGAGACTCTTCTATAAATAATATTAAAAATATTTAATTTTTTTATCGACAACATTCTTTAACAACGGGAAAGAATTCTTTCCTTTTTTGAGTCCTTTTTGCAGTAATTAGTATTACTTTGATTGAGACGTTTTCTATTTGTTTTCTGATTTGTTTCTATACTGGAATGAGCGACTGTGATATCAATCATTTTAGCTTATTTAATGGCTGTTGTATTGATCGAGTATTCCCGTCTAATATAATTCCTTCAGCATCAAATAGTCTCCTTTGCAATTTAACTCGTTATTCCAATAGACTCGTTTCTTCTTCGTTCACCTTTTTTATTGTTTTATTAGACTATTTATTGACATTAGTATTTGTAACTGGTTTTGTTATTTATATATAAGTGTATAGATATCTGATATACATATTTTCTGTCTGTGTGTGTGCCGTCTTCGATGTATTAATAATACGTTTTGTATAATTGCATAGCGAGATTTGGCACATGAACTAAGATATCTGCAAAGTACAAAAATATAATGATATAAACATCTTTTCTATAGAAGATGAATACTACTCATTTGTCTACTGAAAAGATTTAGTATTTTATGTGAAAAACCTTACCTCATTCTAATAGGTGGGTATTTTAAACTTTATGGATCAATGTCCTTTTGTTTCAATATTACTGTAAATAAACTTTAAGTTAATTCTTTTTATTATTTTCTAGTCTAAAAGGTCTTGTGTTACTAGAAAAAAATATCAACATAACTCTCATAATACCAAAATATGACTTGTGGCGTAAGGTACGTTCGAATCTGAAATTGAATCCAAGAAGAGATTAGAATTTTTAATAGAAGACATGTTCAAATTATGATCAGATATTAAAAGTGTGTATATAATTGGTAATTATTCTTTCATATTACATAACCAGATTGACACACTGGTACCGATTTGCTGCTGCTGAGATCGGTCGGTTTCTAAAACTTTTCAATTTCTTGACAATTTTTAGTCAAATAGTAATTAAAAGATAAAGAATATTAAGAAAAAACTAAATTTTTGAATTTCAAAGCATAGCTTATAATTACATTTCATAAATTTATATTATTATTTTTTTGTAAGAAAATAAGCTTTTTTTTCCCATTCAACATCGTTGCAAAAAAAAAAATAATACTTCATTTTTACGCAAAATTCATTTCGAAATACACTTTTTACCGGTTGATTATTCCACTTAAATCCAGCGATTTTTACCGACCTTTTAGTGATTATTTGAATCTTTCAATCGATTAGTTACCCATCAATCCTATTCTGTTTGATTTGTTTCGATCGGTTTCATCTTTGGATTATAATAGTAGGTTCTTTTACCATTAATGTACAACAATTTAATTCTCCTCTTCGTACAGCAGCCATAACAACATCTGTTGTCGCATGCGTCGACAATCGTCTTTAACTACTTTTTTACATTCGGATTATTCTCATACATGTGACAAAATGTCGCATGACTATTTTGAGTTTCATAAAATCATCTGTACTTAGTTCAGGAGTGGCGGAATGATTCTGAAACTATGGGTGCTCAAGAACAAAAATGCAAAGAAAAGATAAGTTTCTGCTAGAAGAAAACGAAAATTTTTAGAGTTTGTGAGTGCCAAGGCACCTACGGCCTCCCATGGTCCCGTCGCCTCTGATTTAGTTTATACTGGCTTCAGTGAGAAACAACAGCATTGGATGAAAATCTTCGAAATAAACAATAAAATTAGTTGCGATGGATTCATTCGCATTATACTGTTTAATAGAACCTGATAACAGGCAAACCATCATTTCTTCGATAAGTATGAATGAATTTGTATTTTGCAAAAGTTCTGGATATTATGCCGCTACGTTAAAAATAAAAGCGAAGCGAAAAAGTGCCTGTTATATGTTGAATTGAATAAACGTAAAAAGACTTACTATTTACCAGGAGAAAAACTAAAATCGTAGGTGAAAGTTAATTATCCCAATATGGTCTCTACTTCCCTGACAGTCTGGATTCGTAATGCTTCTTTTCTTTTCTCTTTAATCCAAGACTCCTTCTCTGTCTCCTCTTTTTGAGCGAAGTTTCCTCTTTTTCTAGGATATTTTAGCAAAAATACCAGAATTCAGGCTATTTTTAAATATGAAAGTAGTTTCAGATATATTTTTTTATCAATGCCGTCAAATGAAACAAAAAATTCAATCACTCGTGGTTGTAAAAACAGTAGAAGTCCCTGTGAGACGATGGTTAAAGCAAGATGCTAAGAAACCAACATTCGTACGTACAATGTTTAAAACGGGGAAATTAGATTGTGGGGACAGAGGATGGCTTAATCATACAGCATATGAAGAAAGATAAACATCGTGAAAAAATGAAAGAGTTGAAAGAAAATACCACATTTGTTTCTCCAATATCTTCGTCTCATACAGCCGCAATTTTATCACAAAGTTCATCTACATTTACCTTTTAAACTAGAATAACTCCTTTTTGCTGTGTTTTTCTCATTTTTTTATTTTTTTACGTAGTTTAAAACACTTTAAGTGGGATGAAATCATTTCTTTGAGAGTCTTAAGCCCCCCCTGAGGAATTCGACGTTTTCTTCGAAACTGAAGTAACCATACGGTTCAGTATCCCAAAGTGTCATCTTTCAGAATCCATCTCAGTTTGCCAAAAATTCAATGTTTTTGGCGGATTTGAAAGTTTTGGCGGTTTCTAGTATTTGATGGAGGAGCTACTGGAAAAGAAATCTATGGAGAAATTAGGCCTTCCGATTAGGTCTACCATGGTGTACCTCGTCGAACAAAATCTGAAAGCTTCCCATTTCAAGAGAAATAATGTATTTTGAAATCTGGCAGGTTTATTCGAACCTCTAGACTGTCTTCTTTAAAACTACACAAGTTCCAAATTCTTACTCCCATATGGATATTCTCCCAGGACCTACCCTATCGGCTAAACTTCGTGTTTGGGAACTTTCACAACACATGGAACATAGGTTATTGAGCACGCTGAATCTTATGGCAATGTTTGTTTTTCAAGAGAGCTTAAAAAACTAGTGAACTTCTATTCTAATACCATGAACTTCTTTAATAGTTTTAAACACCAACAGAGTATTAAGTTGCTTTATTATTACTTTATTCCAAGAGAAATGTCTATGTCATATACTAAAATTCTCTGAACGCTATCAGGGAATGTATAGATTTCCCAGGGAATGTGCATATTCCCTGTAACATACACAACATTGTTAGTACCGTTTTTTGGCCAAAAAGATGACTTCTCTATTCCTCTTTTTTACCCTACGCTCGTCTTAAAAGATTTTTGCCGTTCCTCTGTTTTCTGAAAGACCCGTTACGAAGCCAGCTGATAGGTTTATCTTGTAGAAAACTATTTACTATCAGCGTTTCTTAGTGTTTGAGATAAAAGTGATATGTTTTTGATTATGTGTCCGCACTGGCGCTTTGAACCCAGAAGCAATTTCGTGCATTCGCATTAAAAATGATAGAGAAGATTTATTATTTGGGAAAAAGCAAAAATTCTTTAATTTCATTAGTATGGAGTTTATCTAGAGTTTACTTGGTAGAATTCTTAGCAAACATGACTAGTTATTTTCGATGATTATCATGTTCCAGCAATAAGTTTATTTCAAACGATAAAGAGACGATATCGGAATCAGCACTAGAGCTCTACGGGTTTAATTATTTTGCTAAAGAATACTATTTATTAATTTACTAAAGAACAGCCTCATTTATTTCGACGAAATTGCATGCCGAAAAGGAGTTTGATTAAAATATGCTGAAAACCAATAACGAGATTTCACCAAGCGTTTTTGTTTTTTTCATGTCGGTTAATAAACCCTTATCGATTTTAGAACTGAAACTAAAATCCTGTTGATTTTTTCTACGATTCACACATCTTTTTTAGAATTTTGTTTGATATTTTTTTATATTTATATACTTTTTGATCTTTTTTTTCAAATCAGTTTCTTGTTATTATAATGAATTTATACAAATAAAATATAAATGATGATAGTACTAAGTGTGCTCATCAAATGTTCCTAGAATAAATGAGTATTGGAGTATTTATTATATTAACAATAAAAAAGCGTACTACTTACATTCCTGCATAGCTTACTACATAGTTATATATTAATATAAAACTAAAGTATTCAAAAACTTCTACCGATAAATGTCATAAAAACTTGTTTATTTAAACGTGTAACTTAAACATCAGAAAAAGGCTATCATTGATGATTTTTATGATAAAAAGTTGTCTCGGTCATTCTGGACATATTCAAGTTAAATTCATTTGATAAAAGTGGTATTTGTCATCTAGCTTTAGGAGTAGTATATTTATCTTAAAAAGGAATCGTTTAACTCAGTTGACCTTCTGTAAAATTACAGCATAATAAATAGATACAGTTTCTTCTGTATACGATTATATATGCCTTTTAAGAAAAAAAGAAAAAAAAAAAAAGAAGAAAAGAACAGCCAATGAATAATGTATTTTTTTGCCATTGTTTAGATAAATCTCAATGAGTTTTTTCCCCTTTTTTCTTTCTCTCTCTCCCTCTCTCTCTCTCACTCTCTGGTGTCAATTTTATTTGTTGTAGTAGTATGACCTAATACAAAGAAGAAGAAATTCCTATTTTTTTGTTTCGGAAAAACATATACAAAACCCTTTGATAGTTCCGATTAATTCCATATTTCTCTTTATTATATAAATAGTGTCAATATATAGACAAAATGAACAAACAGAAAAAATCAAATAGAAAAATAGAGTGAAAAATACTTGACTTTACATTAAAAATTCAAACAAACCTTTTTTGTTAATTTGTGATTGATTATACAACTATGGTAAGTAAATTAATAACTCAATTTATATAGTGAAATATCTTCCAGAATTCTTTATGCCCTTTTTTGAAATTTTTTTATTTCCAATTAGATAATAATAGTATAATGCATACTCCATGGAAAGCTTTTACAAACATTTGGGATCATATTACTGTTTTCTTCGAACAGATATTATTGTTATTCATTACTTCAAACATTCACACACATAGAGTAGAGTATGTATTCTCTAAAAGTGCAGCTGTTGTTCTCTCAAAAAGGCGTTGTGTGTTCACTTAATAAAATAGATATATTCTTTTCTTTGTGTTCTTCTTCTCATGATCATGATGTTGAAATAGCTAGCTTACATCGGCGAGAATATAGTGCCTATGTATGACAACAATATCATTGTATTTTTATAAACAGAACGATAGAGAAATAGAAAACGATTTTGACAGATATATAACAGGAAAACTAAT
This sequence comes from Didymodactylos carnosus, assembly GCA_905250885.1. Classification (NCBI taxonomy): domain Eukaryota; kingdom Metazoa; phylum Rotifera; class Eurotatoria; order Philodinida; family Philodinidae; genus Didymodactylos; species Didymodactylos carnosus. Next base: position 18,122 of record CAJNOQ010000481.1, on the reverse strand, counting down.
CAATAAATTATATTTTTATTTTTAGTCATAATGTGAAATATAAATGCCAAAATTTAAATTAATGTGGATATTTTATGGTTTAACATTTTTAACAATAAAAGGTATGAATTATGTTGTATATCACTACAGAACTAATTATATTATAATTATGTAAATGATTTTTAGTTGTATACGGTAATGCTGATGCAAAACGTTTATTGCATGATTTAATGCGTGGCTACAATAAACTTGTATTACCTGTACAAAGTATAAATCAAACAGTTAATGTAACATTAGGTTTAAAATTATCACAATTGTCCGATATTGATGAAAGAAATCAAATAATGACAACAAATGTTTGGTTAGAACATGTAAGCGATTGTATGTCTGTAAGGCTATGTTGAACATAGTCCGCTCTTACTTATTTTTTCTGGAAAATTTCATAATTGAGGATTTATTAGGAACAAATGCTACTATAGAGAATAGTTATTAGTGTCTTAAATAAATACTGTTGAAACTTAATTTTCTTCATCTAGGAATGGTCTGATTGTAAATTAGTGTGGCAACCAAGTCATTATGGTGATATAAAAGTAATTGAAGTTCCCAGCAGTAATATTTGGATACCCGATATCGTTTTATATAATGTAAGTTTATATGTGTACAATTCTACGTACCATTTACATTTTTCTTTATATCTAGAATGCTGATGGTACATACGAAGTAAATACAGTGACAAAAGCACATGTGTATTGGAATGGTACAATTAAATGGAATCCGCCTGTTATCTATAAAAGTTATTGTTCAATTAATATTCAATATTATCCGTTTGATGAACAAAATTGTAGTCTCAAATTTGGAACATGGTCACATAATGGAAAATTGGTATATATTCTGTAGACCATTAAGATATATTAGCAATAAATGATGAACGGTATTCATTTGTAGGTTGATTTGCAACATAAATCGGGTGATATTGCTGTTACCGTTGGCGTTGATCTAACCGATTATTATCCATCAATTGAATGGGATATATTGTATGCACCGGCTGTTCGTCACGTTCTTTTTTATCCATGTTGTAAAGATGATCCCTATTTTGACGTTACATTTTCACTTGTTATTCGCCGTAAACCATTATTTTATCTAGTTAATCTTGTTATACCGTGTGTTAACATAGCATTTCTTACCATACTCGTTTTTTGTCTACCATCGGATTGTGGTGAAAAATTAACATTATCTATTTCCATTTTTGTCGCGTTACAAGTGTTTTATTTGTTACTTGTTGATCTTATACCACCAACTTCACTCAAAATTCCTCTATTAGGAAAATATTTGTTATTTACGTTAATTCTTGTTAATTTATCAATATTTATTACGATTATAACGCTAAATATTCATTGGCGTCATCCAAATACCCATCATATGCCAGATTGGGTTAAAAAATTATTTTTTGAAATAATGCCACCATATGTTTTTATGAGTCGACCAAATATAAGTGATGCACTACTAGGAAAACAGCAGCAAACAGATTCGTTGAATAATGACGATGATAACCGAAGTGGCGATCTTTTATCGTATTTTGAAGATCTACATGAACAAGATAAATATCCGTCGGTAATACAAGAGGCAATTCGAGATATTAAATATATTAGTGAAACGAAACGCGAAGCAGAAAAAGATGATCTCGTAAGTCAGCAACAATACAATTGTTATCCGATCGTATCTAATCCTTCAACTATGAAGCAATAGAATTCTAGCGTGTTTGTCTTTATCTTTATCTCACATATACGACATTAATGTTACACTTGGATATGGATATATGGCATATAGAAAAAGAAAAAGAAGACTTACACGCTAGAATTCTAATAGTTTTAGAAATAATGTTTTTAAAGTTTAATGGTGCTGTAAAGTACAACAATATCTAAAAGTACTGAACGAAATAACACATTTTTCCTCTTTTTTAAAGCATCGCCAATAATTCATTAAATGTCTCGTAAAAAGAGATATGACCCATCGGCAGGTCTATAGTACCATTAGTTGAATTAAGCTGAAATTTTTAACACAAGTATATATATCTTATAAAGATATAATATAGTTTTCTATTCTAAATCATAAGGGTTTTTTGTAGGGTTTTTTCTAATGTAAAAAAAGCAAAAGTTTTCATCACAAAATCCGATTTCGGATGAATCAAATTTCGGTGCTTTGCGATAGAAGCTCCAGCAGTCGAGAAATTTAGAAATTAGTGATAGAGACTTTACTTTAAAAATGACCCATATTTTGTGAGAATATAAATTGTCTATCAGCCGAATTTTAGTACTTCGTCTCGAAGAGTGAAACTCCAACTCTTACTGAACTTTTACGAAAGTCGAATACAGATAAAATCATTGATATTCTACGATGTGTTATACATAAAACCTAAGTGTTTTCTCATAAAGATGTCTAAATACTACTACTATCCATCTCAAAATATATTGTGAGTGATTACGATATGAATAACTCGAGAACGGAATGTCAAGATCGAGTTTTCGCCATCGTGTAGCCAAAAGGGGACACGTAATAATATGCAGAAACCAAAATTTGTGCGAGGACCTCAGGAAAACCAGTCTATAGCTTCAAAGTTTTACATAGAAATCGATCAGTTTTTTTTGTATATATGGATAGTCAAGGATGTCCTCTACAAAATCAGATCCAAGCGACATCTCGAAAATCCATGGGGGTTCGAAAGCTACGGGCACTTTTCCTGAAGCCTTAAGATTTCTCTGTCGTTAGGTTTGGGACTGTCAGAAATGAATGAAAACATAGGTTACCGATTATGCTGAATCTTGTGGCAACATTTGTTTTTTAACACAGTTACAAAAGTCTAGTGGAAACGTACATCAGGTGAATATATCCCATTTTTGCCTATTTTCGAGTAAAATTCAAAAATTCATAGCTCAGTCAAGATCAATCCACACTATTTCAGAATATCAAGATGTACTCTATTTTACCTGCCCCAAACGACTTTTTACTTGAGAGTAGTAAAAAATAAGATTCAGCATAGTCGGTAATCCATGTTTTCATTCATTTCTGACAGTCTCAAACCTAACGACAGAGAAATCTTAAGGCTTCAGGAAAAGTGCCCGTAGCTTTCGAACCATGGATTTTCGAGATGTCGCTTGGATCTAGGTATGCACCAGTTATTTCTGACTGTTTTTTGGGATATCAAGAAAAATTGTTATAACGCGGTTATTAATAATTGCTCAGACTTGCAGAACTTCTCATTTTGTAGACAAATGTTTGTTCTATACATTTGTATGAAAGATAAAATTAAAGGTTGGAAGAGAGAAGCATTATTAATGAATTACCAAAGAGGCTGAACAGTTATGTAACTGGTGCCCAGTTATCACGTACAGTTACGGCATTTAAGAATTGCTCATTAATTTTACCTTTTTTTTGTTTCAACAAATACATAGAACAAGCATTTGTCTACAAAATGAGATGTTCGGCAAGTCTGAGCGATCCTTAATAATCGCGTTATAACAATTTACCAGGATGCCCTAACACCAGTAATATAACTGGTGCATGCCTACTTGGATCTGACTTTGTAGACACCCTTGACTATATATACAAAAAAAACTGATCGATTTCTATGTAAAACTTTGGAGCTATAGACTGGTTTTCCAGAGATCCTCGCACAAATTTTGGTTTCTGCATATTATTACGTGTCCCCTTTTGGCTACACGATGGCGAAAACTCGATCTTGACATTCCGTTCTCGAGTTATTCATATCGTAATCACTCACACTATATTTTGAAATGGATAGTAGTTTTTACATCGTTGTATATCTATCACTCATCTCAACAACATTCTTTGTGTTTTAGGAACGTGAAGGTTGGCGTTTTATTGCATTGGTTATTGATCGTTTTTTTCTCATGTTATTTATTGTTTTGACTATAACTGGTTCATTTGCCACATTACTATCCGCACCATCAATTCACAACAAAGTTGAACCGATTGAAAAAAGATTTTCTCGACACTATAACTCACAAAAGTAGTTAAACGAGAAGTAGTTTTTCTACTAATTTATAATAATTTTTTGCAGAGAAACGAATAATAATCACCTTGTTATATAACGACTACTTCTATGATATAAATGCAACTGAGCTGCTTGTGTGTCTTTTGTATTGATTTTCTGGATATATTCGTCTAAAACATATCAGGATTTTACACGTATCTGAACAAGCGACGCGATCTATACGGACTCGTACGTCTTTCACCAAATTCTCGTCAATGTCTATCAAGAAAATCGAATTTTGTCTCAGACTCACTTTAAATTCTCAGAGTTCATAGAATTTGATATTGTCTAACGTTGAATAGATGGAAAAGTTCGATAAAAAAGGTAGAAATTGAGTAAAATGACGTCTTCGACTTCCGTAAAACACTAGTATTTTGAGAGAACTATGATTAGTATAGTCTTGTCTCTTGTACAGAAACTTTAGTAAAACGTAGTATGTTTTAGAAAAGATCTTTATATTTTTTTTACTTTTGATACTTTATTATTTGTATAAAATGACAACCAAATCTACCTAGAGAGGAGACATCGTGGAAATCAACCAAAAGTAGTTGATGAGGCTAAAGATATATTTAAGATGATATATGTATCTAGCAGAGACCGAAACGGATCAACTAAACGTGATCCGAACCTGACTCGACCCGAACGTAAGTTGATCCGAACCCGACCCAATTCAAATCAATATCTTATACGTTGGTCCGAACCTGACTCGACCCGAACGGACCCGAAAATTTTGCAATTGTGATTCGAACTAGACCCGAAACATGAAAATGTTTTCATACACATTCGCGAAGAAACACTTCTTGCCTATAGAAAAGTTTAGTCAGATTGTTTTGAAATGTTTTCAAAAAAATGGTCAGATTCCTTACGGTTTCTGTCATTTTTTCGTTTTATGAGTGGAAAAGTTTGGGTAATTCAGGCAGTTTATTTTATATTGATTTGAGTTAGACCGAAACGGGTCAATCAAACACGATCCGATCCGAACCAATATCTTTTACGTCGGCCCGAACCCGACTATACCGGACTCAATCCGACCCGTTTCAGTCTCTGGTATCTACTTTTAGAATACAAAGTATGTATTCTTTTTAGTCAAGTTATTACATGTTTTCTAGAACTTTGTTGTCTGGAAACACATGACTTTTAAGAAGGCTTTACAGTTTTACAAAATCGAGTCGAGTTTTTTTGATAAACTACATTGCTATGTAAAGCAAAGCGTTTCCTTCCCTACTGTCTGAAAAACAAAAGAAAAAAACCACGTTAAATGTTGGAAAGAGATTATTAAATTAGACTCTAGTTTTTTCAAAAATTCAGGCTTTTGGAAAGTCATTTTCACTTTTCCTGTGACAATTTCCATAGTTTTCGACTTCTAAACGTAATAAAAATAATAAAAAAGAAGTAAAAATCAACAAGCCATTTATACATTCGATGAGACTGAATAGTTTCTTTGTTTTGAACCCCCAACGTTTGAAAACAACAGCTTTCATATGATCCATTTTTCACGATCATTTTAGTTTGTCAAGAACTTTATGAAGAAAATTCGAAAAACTTTTGGCTAACTTTCTGCAAAACTTCATTTTTCTCAAAAATTAGTTTAAAAATCAAAAATCCGGTTCAGTAAAACTGTAGCGCCAAGTCTTGACTACATTTTGAGACCTCACCGAGTTTTGTAGCACGTAAAATCCCGGAGAAATCTTTGCCGCATTAACAGATAAAACTCAACAAAAACGATTTCGAGAAAATCGGCGTGCATGTATCACTACATTTTAGAGTTTCGAGAAAAATACTTGTAACTTCTTAACAAAAGGTCACATAGGATTGTGTCATGTCTCATTTTGACCAGAAAAACTTGCTCTACAAATCTGCGTATTTGACAAATAGTTTAATTGCATAAGTATCGTGGAAAAACCTATAATTCTAATGTTATTTTTGGAGATTTCCAAAAAATACTTTCGCTGAAATCATGAGAATTTATGTATGAAGCAGAAAGCGACATAGATTTTGAAAGTAAACACTTTGAGCTAAAATTTCAGGCAAATAACTCGATATTAAAATGTAGAATAGAGATATATAATGTACCTATGACCATACATTTATGAAAACTAAAACTTAAAAGTTTAATCAATAGATACCTGGATGGTAAAAACATTTTTTAAGAGCATTCGATCTCTGTGGGAAACGCTTTTTACTGTTGAATGAACGACATGATTATGCATTTGCACATGTATTAACTCTATTGTGTGAGAGAAAGAAGAACAGAATGCTCTGATATTAACTGATTTTATAAAAATTTCATGGATCAGTAAAATAATGCTATAGTTCGTTTTATTAGCAAAACTTCTTTCAGAACGTTCCTCACATTTTCTGATGAAATTTCCTTAATAAAAACTATTTCTTCTCAGAAATTAGAAATTTTTTATAGTTTAACAAATAGAATCCACTTTTGATGGACGTATTTTTTTGACTTGTAAAAATTGTTTAGCAAACTTACAGCATATTCGGATCATACGTTGTCCTCCAGTTTCATTAGAATTGTGAGTCTTTCCTTAATTAACTTGATATCGTACTACTTCGACTATGACGCATATAGCATTATAGTTGAATATGTGTGTGCAAAAAATTGAGTGGCAGTCCACTTCACCGTTTTTAAAGGATAACAAAATTGATTCATGGTTTGAAACGAAGTAGTTTTAGCGCATATACTAAACGTTGTTGACTGCAATTTATACAAAGCTAAAATAAAAAATTCACAAACACTGTCACATATGAAAAGAGAACGGTATACATTTGATAATCATGTATGGATAATTACGACAGTATCGAAATTAGCTGAGTAAGTCTGTTTTTGTTGGAAATAAAAAATGCTATCTTATACGTAAAAATAAAGTACTAAATGTATACAATCTGCAAATTTATTAAGATCTTCAAACATCAGTCATGAGAATGTAACATTCTGTTAACACATAAGAAACGACAAAATTCAATATAAACTGTAGTTTACTGCACAATTGTATCCGATGAAATCATGTCATTATAATGAGTGCTACTCTGCCATTGTTCGCTTAAATTTTAGTGCAAACTGGCTCCGCTGAGAATAACAAAATACACGGATAGGTTAGATCTCTGCTGTTGAGACGAATGAATAATATTTTGAGATACATCTCTCTTTCTTTGTATGTTTACTGGACTCCTTAATCATTAACTACAAACAGTATTCGCATCTTGAAATGCAGTTAACAGGATAAAACCTAATACTAAAGATATTTACTCACAAAACTTGACATTCAACGAGATGAAATAGTCTGAAGAGGAAAAATCATAGTCAAAGAGAAAACATATAAACTTTTTAATCAAATATCGGACGATGAACAACTGTTACTTAGGATCCTATTGTGTGTGAGACACATATTTTATTTTGACAAGTACGAGGATATACGAAATAATAAGAACGACGCGACAACAAGAGAATAGAAGAAAAAATAACCATAAAAAAAAAAGAACATACAAATACACAAAACAAACCAAAAGAAGTCACACACAGTTCGCCTTCAGAAATATAGAGAGAGAGAGATAGAGACGAATACATAATACAGTAACCAATTATAGGTGGCTAAACACACAAGCGCAAAAACACGCAGATTTTATTTTCTTTATAAGAAAACCTTTCTAAATTCGAGTAACTAATCAAATTTTATACGCAATTATTTTTTCTAATATGGTTTTGGACGAACACCAGATTGATGCGGATGTGTGCCTCTGAAGAAAATGAAGAGAAAACAATTCGGTTAAGATGGATATGCATATCCTTCCTGTTTCAAAAAGCATGAGAAATAAAGTAATAAAAATAGTACATTTATAAAGGATAGAAATAGCTGAAATTGTGTTGATCTCTGCTGCTCTTACCTATTCATACCAATACGTGGTAGTTCTTTCCTTGGCCCATCACGTTGTTGCTGTGGAGGAAGTGTTGCAGCTGGCACGAGTGGCGTTCTATAATACAAATGAAAAACAATGACATACTTTAATGTCAATGAAAAAGTGTTTAATTTGTTTCTACGCCAAATATATCTAATGTCAAATAAATATGAGATGTACACTAAAGTTAGTGGAAGGATTAGAAGAACAGCTGCCTGTCGCTTATTCATTTCGAATCTTCCTACCCTCCTAATGTAATTGGTGGCGTTGGTAATAATCCCCGCTGTTGCTCAGGTGTCTGATGCAATCTCAATAACTGTTGCTGTTGCGGAATAATCGTTGGTACTTGCATTTGTGTACTAGCTGCTACGGGCAAGGTTGAAATCGGTGTCGCTGTTGTTTGATCATTTGTAGTTGTTATGATAGTTGTTGTATTATTATTTGTTGTTGTTTTATTGAATGGTGTATTTTGTTTTTGCATATTGTATAAACGACGAGCACACAGTGTAACACGAATACGACGACCAAATAATTCTTTATCTATAAAAAGAATAATTTACTAGTCACTTTACAATATTAGAAATTTAGTTCTTACCATCAAAATAGGTAATGGCTGCTTGTGCTGAATCAGCATTAATAAATGTAATCGTTGCTTCACCTTTTCCTTCACGTGTTTGACGATCTTTATAGACCCAAATTTTTGGTTTTGTTGAACGAACATCAACCTAAATCGAGAAAATATACAAGAGTCTTTAGCGAACTGTGAAGAATCTTTATTGACACACCCGATTAAAGTACCAATCTAATACTCCTAGTATTTTTCATTCTTTCTTCCTAACATAAGTCAATAAATTGTCTCAAAGTAAGACTTTTATACAAATCTAAGAGCATACCGTCCAGTTCTTAGCTATTTTGCTTTAAATTATGTTCAATATTCGATGATTCTGCTATAAAAAAACATTTATTTAAACTAACCGGTGCAATTGCTCCACATACAGCAAATACTCCAGCTAATGTTTCATTTTGTATTTCTTTTGGTAAACCACTAATGAATATCACATGTCGAAGTAATTCATTTTCATCACCAGGCTCTGTTATTGAAATAAAATAGAAAAACAATATTACTAACATGAGTTACTAAACTGAGAAATAAACACAAGCATTGCAATATGAAAATGCCAATTTTTTAAAAAGAACTTTAGTTTCTAAAGAAAGAAAACAAAAAAAACATAGTATACACACACACGTACACAACATAATGTAAAACTAGAAAAAAAAGTAACAAAAAAAAAATAAAACATGTTTTTTGCTAAAACTCTTACCGTCTAATTCACGTTGATAGCCCCCTCGTGGTGGCAAACTGGAATAAACACAAAGAAAATAACAACATTGGTTTCATATTCTTCCATTGAATAGATGATGAGATGAAGAAGAAAGAGAGGATACAGGTATATTGATGTAAATCAGAAATATGTGAAGCGACTCCCATTCTTCAGGTCAACTCTTTACGTACACAGAAAAAAAGATACACTCTTGCGAGAAGAATGCAAGCAAATTCGACGTTAACGTAACTCAAGGAATAAAGATAGACGAAAAATCTATCACAACTAGAGCACATTCATTTTTAAACAGCGGATTTTATAATTTTTTTTGAAAATCAACTGACTTATTGAGATTAACGCAAGAAAACATAAATAGTATGGAACAGAATAAAGAAAACTGGAAAATAAGGTTATATATCCATATAATATGACGAACCTAAAAATACAAAATTAAAAACAAGACAAGTGATTAAAAGTAGAGAGAACAGGTTAATTTGTATATACACACACACACACACAAATGTACCTAAAAGATCAAAGATGTGATATTACGATATTGTGAAATAATTAAATTTCTTCACACGTGTTATAAAAACAGGTAGACATCATGAATGAATTATTGAAAAAATCAACGGACGATTATCAATCCTAACAAATAATATGACATATTGAAAAATAAAGACGATGTTACGCACAACAGTACTGAAATATAAATTTTACATAAAAATTTCGTTTATCATGCGTCATGCAATATTGATCAGCTTATTAGTGACTAGCATGTGGAATTACTTCAACAGGAATAGCAAACGTAAAAGAATAAGAACGTATTATAGAAGAAACGTCAGTTAACTGCCAGACCAGAGTCAAAAAGTTTAAAGATATTAGCGGAAATAAGAAAAAAATTCATCGCATAGTTCAATTAACACAGTGACTGATAACATAGCAAACTCACCCATCAAGTATTTTGATAATACAGCAAAGGAATTAAAATTTACTTACACAATGACGGAACAAAATATCGTGATTATGAGAAAGTATTCAGAAAAATTTTAAACCACATAAACACGCAAGAAGAAAATATTTTCTAGGAAAAGATAATTTCTCATAATGGGTAGATATAATTGCCTGAAACTGAACACTTGTTAGTGTCATAATGTAACAAATGATCGCATCCATTCAATTGTTACAAATGTTGATAGTATAGAAAGTATTTCAAAAAAAGAAATGAGTGTTCGGGCAGATCATGGATGGGAAAAACAATGCATCTATGCTGTCAACAAAATTAACGTGTATATCGTAAATAGATCTGCTATAGTGATTAAGTTTTTCGACTAGTGGGAATAATTAGAGAAATAATGGGAAAATTCGTTGCAGTAAAGAAACACAAATAACTGGAAGTATTTACACAAAAATGACACAACATCTTGGATCACTTCCCTTACAGAGCAATAAGTACAATATAGACAAACAAAAACAAAAATGTAAAAGAATCAGATTAATCTTACCGTAGTTGAACAGGATGAGGTTGCTGTTGTTGTTGCACGGGCAATGGTTGCGATTGAATTGTTGGTTGTTGGGGTGATTGATAATATTCTCTTGGTCTTCGTGCAGCTATAGCCATTAAATGAGGATTTGAATTATAGATACCAGTCATTGGCGGTTGGAGTTGTGGTAATGTTTGAACTCCATTGGGTGGTGCACCATAGAGTGACGATGATGAATGAGACGAATGCAAACCTTGATGATGCGTTGGAGGAATGTGGTGTGCAGGTACGGATGATTGTTGAAGGTGGTGCGATGGTTGATGTTGTGGAATAATTGAATGATGAGTGGGCTGCGGATAATGACTTGTTGAAGCCGGATGCGGGTGAGATGAGTAGAGAGATGTACTAGATAAAGACGGTTTATATGACGAAGGAGTAACATAATTTCCACCAGCAGTTGTTGGAGAATAATCATAAACTGTATGATGAGATGAAGGCGGCAATGGAGGTGTACGACGTTCATAAGGTGTTGCGCCATATGATGAACCGTACGAATAAGACTGCGTCGGTGGTTGACTTACGGGAGCAGATGAGGACGATGAATAAGGAGCATAGGCTAAAAAAAATCTTGTACTTGTAAAGAAAAGATTCACAAAGTAAAAAAAAGAAAGATGTACCTGAAGATGACGAATATCCGGCATATGGATCAGTTGAATAATTAGCCGAACCTAACGATAAAATAATAAAAGTATTTCAATTCAATTGACTATTTTCCTTACCAACCTGATGGATAAGATGCCGTTGAATAACCATCGTAAGCCGGATAAGCTGCTGCAGATGTTGAAGTCGGACCGTATGGTGACGTTGATGTGTCGTATCCACTATAGGCTGCACTTTGGCTTGGATAAGCCGACGATGGATAACCAGGATTAGTATTATAATCACCATAATCATAGGTAGAGTAATCGTAGCTAAACAAAACGCCATCACGTAAAAGGAAAAAAATGATTGTGAACTTACGCTTGCGCAGATGTCATTCTTTTCAAATAAAAGATGGTTAATAATATTTGAGATAAATCAAAATGAAATCTAGAGTAAAAAGATTTGGAATTTCTTCTCTTGCTACTTATACAATATTTATACAAAAGCGTTCGATCTGTAACCCACCCACAAGAGTTAACCTCAGGATCCCAAGCCTTCTGCTTCTGGCAGAAAAATTCTGATTTTTGGAACTTTTTCTGCCTCGTTTCTGCTCTTTTTTGCCCTAACGTCTACTGATTCTCTGATTTTCTACTTCTTTTTCTCAGCTTTTTCTAATTTTGGACTTTTATTTTCTGATTATCGTGTTATGGATCTGAGATTCCTGGTTAACCTGCTCTCGTCCAATAATCAAAAGTGCTACAGTTGAGAACTAGAAAATCATTAAATCGTAGACATCTTATCATACATATCTTATTTACGTTTATTTAGTTTCCAAGCAAATGCTCTAGATGTGTGTCAACAAATAGGGGCAGTCTCATGTTTAATTACGATAACACGAAGCTTTTCTACTTCTTTTTCGGTGCTATAAAGACTGAAGGTGAGTTAAGTCTATCTGATTGAAAAAAGCCAATAACAATCTGTCAATTTTGATTTATGTATATAGATTATTTCCCATGCAATGACTCAAAGAGATAAAGAACAAGATTACATTATCTTTAAAACAAATATATATATATAAACAAAAAGATGCTCAAAAATGTAAATAAATCTTCATTAACAGATAAAAATAATCATAACTAGCTTCACGGTTCTAATAAAAATATGAACAGATTTTCAAAAAAAAAATACGCGAACGAGTAAATAATCAGCCAGACTTTTCCATCATTTTTGGCATATCAATAGCAACAGCTTTCTTTAAATATTGACCATCTTTCAATGTATCTAACATAAATCGTGCAACATTGGCGCGTGGAATTTGGCTTGCCGTTGAATAATCCGGAAAAAAATAATCATCTTCGCGAACTTTAACAGCTTTTTCTAGAAATAAAAGAATAAATAAACAAGTTGAATGTTGCCAAGAACAATTTAGTTAAATTACTTACCAATAATTGGATCATCAAGAAGACGTGGTGGCCTCACGATCGTGTAATCAATATCTTGACATTCTTTTTGGAGATATTCTTCCATAATAAACATTGAATCCAAATGACGACCAATCATTGGACGAATTATTAATTTAAATTTCAGTGGGTATACCGATGGTTCATCTGAAGAGAAAACAAAATAGCTTTTTAAATTCTTTCATAACTCACATTTCTCTCTTGCTCTACTTTACATTTTGTATAAAATGCTGTTATACATATTAAACGTTTTATTTCTGAATTTCTCATGGCTGTTATTATAGATTTCATTGAATCTTCATAGAATGTCATTGCAGATATTTGTAGACCGGGTTGACCTAATGCCGATAAAACAACATGGTGATTTTCCATTTTTGAAGCTAAATCAAGTGGATTCATCAAGTCACATTGAACAACCTAAAGAATAGCCATCAGGATTGTGCAGTATAAAACTGAAAAAGATGATAGAAAAATGTCCTTCACTTAAAGAGCTTTAGAAACATAAACTAGAGAAATAATCCTAATACCAATCATTTGGATATTTTATTTTGCTGGTCAACTGGTATTTTATCAACTCACTCATATCTGACTCATCTCTATAAATGGCTAGTGCATATTTACTTTCAAGTTTGGATGGTTTATATGCTGTAATTTTTGCGGATTTCGAACTGGTGCCGTCACATTATAATTTCTTTTTAATGCTTGTTCAACAAGTTGAAGCCCAGTACCACCAGTGGCACCCAAAATAATCAAATTAAGTTTTTCAGCTGTTGATGATGTAGCCATTTTACATTAAATCTATAACAAAACAACAATAAAGATGACTATATATTGACTGCATTATGTAATATGTAACTACTTAAAGTTTAGACTGAATACCAAAACAACGTTATGTAAAAAAGAGCAAAAGGTTGAATGTACTCTGTTCCCTTTCTTTCAGGTGAAAATTTTTAAAATAAGAGAATAAAACAGACTTCAGTTATCGCTGTCGAAGTCGAAGGGTACATCTTTCTTCTCAAGAAATCTAGTTCATTTCGATAGAATCTAAATAAAATAAGCTGATATTTAAAAATGTAAAGTACTTTGAAAAAAATAGCAAAAACCACACTGTAAAAAGCCGAAAAATATGAAAACTCACTGTAACATCACTTTTCACTGGTTATGATCAATCAATGGGATAAAATGACACGCTTTTACCGTCACATGTAACATTTTTCCTGTTACTAACCTAGGCTTTCCCTTTCTGAGCACAAAAAAGCTGGGTAAAGCCATTATGTAGAACATTTGCACTAGTTTCAGATACAGCAGAGAAAACTGGTTACGTCTGACACAAAAGCTCGGTAGAGCTTCGGGATTTTTGAGTAATGAATGCGTTCTTTGATGCACGGTCTCAAGGCTTGTAACAGCCCTATTTGATACCCCAGTTTTCTGAACTTTTATCTCGTTATTCTCTCTGTAGACCTGATCAAAGAAAAACTGATACTTTTGTAATACATAGATCGTGATTCTCGCACGTTTCTATTATCTCTCCCTCAGACTCGCTTACTCACTTGTTTAATCTTATCATTATCAAGTAGCAAAAGAAAAAACATTAAAATAAGTGATAATAAGATAAACTGGCTTCGTAACGGTCCTTTCAGAGAAAAGAGGAACGTGACAAATTTTTTAAGAGGGGCGTACGATGAAGAAGAGGAAGAGTCGTTTTTTTGGCGAAAAAGCGGTACTGACAATGTTGACAAGTGAATCAACGTGGGGCTATCAACATGAATTAGACGGTAAGAGTTTTAGCAAAAAAAGTATTTTTTTTTTGGTTTTTTGTAGTTTTATATCTGTATTGTGTACGTGTGTGTGTATATTATGTTTTTTTGGTTTTTTTTCTTTAGAAACTAACGTTCTTTTTTAAAATTGTAGTAAATTACCTAAGAACCGGACGGTATGCTCTTAGATTTGTATAGAAGTCTTACTTTGAGACAATTTATTGACTTATGTTAGGAAGAAAGAATGAAAAATACTAGGAGTATTAGATTGTACTTTAATCAAGTATGTCAATAAAGATTCTTCACAGTTCGCTAAAGACGCTTTTATATTTTCTCGATTTAGGTGACAAATGATCAAACAACAGCGACACCGATTCAACCTTGCCCGTAACAGCTAGTACACAACAGGGCTCGAAACAGGCCGACACTTTTGAGGCCTGGTCTGCCTGGGCCTGTCGATAGATTTCCTGGGTCTTGCCTGTCTGCCTCCTATTGTTCTCGGGCTACCCTGACCTGGTCTGTAGAAGCCTGATCATTTTTTTAATAAACAAAATGTACAAAGAATAGTAATATACGATGAAAAGAAAAGTGACAGATAATTAAACAATATATCTGAGTAAATGATTTGGTTTTTGTTCAAGTATTTTCTGAACTGATCGAACTAACAAGATATCCTCAATCGTGTCACGATTTAGTGATGCACGGCCTTCATTAATAACTAGGCTAGGCCGCCTGGTGTTTTCAAAGGTCTGCCTGAATCTATTTCAGTTTAGACCTGGTCTGCCTTAGCCTGGTGCAGGCCGAAAATTTGTAGCCTGGCCTGGTTCGAGCCCTGGCACACAAATGCAAGTACCAACGATTATTCCGCAACAGCAACAGTTATTGAGTGGCTTCAATTCATTAAGGCTCTCAAGGAAATGATTTCATCCCACATAAAGTGTTTTAAACTACGTAAAAAACTGAGAAAAACACAGCAAAAAGGAGTTATTCTAGTTTAAAAGGTGAATGTAGATGAACTTTGTGATAAAATTGCGGCTGTATGAGACGAAGATATTGGAGAAACAAATGTGGTATTTTCTTTCAACTCTTTCATTTTTTCACGATGTTTATCTTTCTTCATATGCTGTATGATTAACTGCCATCCTTTGTCCCCACAATCTAATTCCCCCGTTTTACACAATGTACATACGAATGTTGGTTCCTTAGCATCTTGCTTTAACCATCGTCTCACAGGGACTTCTTCTGTAACCAAATAACTCCCTCTTATGAAGCAAACATTTTTGAACAAAGTGAGACGTTACCGAACACTCTGCGACATTTTTTCATGAAACAACATTCAATTTATGGAAGGCTCCATACTACCAAAATCAGTAGAATTAATGGGACAACAAGAAAGTTACTCCCTTAGAGCCTTCTGTAAATTGAATGTTGTTTCGTGGAAAAATGTCGCAGAGAGATCGACGACGTCTTATTGTGTTCAGAAATGTTTTCTCTATATGACAGAGTTATTTGCGAAAAATTTCTAGGTCGAACTCGGGAACTTGGTTTTCTAGAGACCCTCGATTAAGGAGTTTTGATAGAACCGTTATATACATCTCGTCAGATTGGAAATCCGTTCAGCTGTTTCAGGTTTTTTTCAAATTTGTTCTAGCTACTATGATAGATGAGAAAAATGAAAAATGAAAGTGTACATAATCTCTCAATGATCATGAAGCACTTGAACAAACTTATGCTAAAAACATGGGTGTTAAGCAGATTTAAAAACATTTTTTCAGAATATTGTGCATCTTACTCTCCTCTGTTCGATGCCACAAACCGATTGTTCTAAGATTACTTCGTTTTAGAAATACGAGGTTTTTACTATTAATATAACGAAAAGGAGTAGTCATCAGAAAAGTCCATTTTCCACCATGTGCCCAATGATTCTAAAGTAAAAAAATAAGCTGGTTAGATTCATCGTGAGACAGGCTACACACCTCACTCATAGACCATTGGTAACATAGGGTGGCAGATTTTGAAGGTCTTTTCAGCTTTATAGGACAGTTAATAGAAACAATGATGAAGGAAAAAGTTCACAGCACCTCAAACTTTAGTGCGCTCAGCTGAAATTCAATCGACAGAATTTTGAAATTCAGACTGGAAATGTTAAGTAATTTAATTTGTAAAAGGGAAATTTATATGTAGAAGAATGGCTGCAGAGATATTTGTTGAGGGCATCACACAACGTTGCAAAAATACAGCTACCAAATAGCGCTCTCATCGAATAACTCCGTAATCACTCTGCTACCTAAAAATTTCTCTTTTGCGAGAAAGGTGTCACATTATTATTTACTCACGAAAAGTGAGAACCATCAAAGATCCACGACCTGTAATAACAATGACTCAAGCCAGGCAACACAATGAGTGGCTATAGGAGACGAACGAAATAAAAAAAAACAAACAAGTAACTAGCACCGGCTTTCTGACTAACAACAAGGCTGAATTTTACTGGAAGATGTACTGAAATAGAGTTCATCATATCTCAAAAAAACCATGACAGCAAAAGTTAACGGTGAAATCGTTTAAAAGTATCGCTTTTCCTTGATCTCACGGTATGAATGTTCAAAATAGTGGGAAAAAATACGACATAGCAAAAAAATGGCGTCCTTGTCGTAAGCCACAATGTATGTTTTTTCTGTTATTTAGAACATGTAATGCATGACATTCAAGTCGTAGGGATGTTAGAACATACAGACGACAAAAACAAAAAAACAACAAGACACAGACATATCGACGGACAGGGTAGGTGCAATTTGCGTCTCGATCTAGCGGCTCCGTCTCAGCGTCTCTATTTGGATTGGCTGGAACCAACGAATAGAAATTTGTCTATTTTTTATCGATAAAATATCCAAAAATGCGTTAGTAGTTGTGTGGAGGTTAAAGAAAAAGAAGAAAAGGGAGTTTTCCTCATTGGCTGTGCGGTGGTGAATGGAACATAAACTGGCGGAGAAAATTTTAAGCTATTTTATATTTTCAGTTTCTCCTTATCAATTTCAAAAGCTGATAAGCATCCAAATAGGATACTCCAGACTATGGGCTACAAAAATGGACTGATTTTATCTTCTCAGAATACATGCTGTTGACCTAGGAGAAAAAAGCGTTTTTATCCAGCGGACAAAGTTTAAGCCATTTTCATCTACTCCATAATAAACAGTTTTTTAATAGTTTGTAGGTGTCGGAAATCGATCAGCTGGAAAGAAGAAGTCGTCAGCAATAAGTCTGAGTAGAAAGAAAGTCTAAAAAATTGGTTTTCTCATGATCTTAAATTTTTTTTAAAAAACGAAAGAGTTATTTTTCAAAAATTAGTTTCAAGGGTTCTGTCAACTACACCACTGGAAAGAGCATGAAAAACTGCATATAGTCCTATAATTTCATCTATTTCTGACAAATTTTAATCGTTTTCTAGCAAGTTTTCCGAGAATTAAATTCTACAGAAAACTTCTTAGAGCCTTTGCCATTAAGGAAACCCATTCTAAAAA